>APFE030251698.1:177144-219622 GCA_000404065.3 Pinus taeda
ACCATCACCCCCCCCCCCCCCGACAAAAAAAAAAAAAAACCACCATTGATCACTCCCTCTCCTGCCAAAAAGATAAAGCCACTCTGCCTTTGCCATATGTCCACTTTTCATTCAACGATCAATTAATTGTTATCCATCTATTTAATCTCCTCGATCATTGCCATCCCATAATAAATATCCCGCTCCCGTAACAAATATCCCCTGCAAACAGTTAATCTTCCCATTCCATAAATAAACACTTGGCTTACTTCTATTCTTTTACGCATTTCATTTGTAACTTGAATGCTCCGGCCCAGTACAACCAAACCACCATCAAAAGTGCTTCTTTCATCACTGCAGAAATCTGCTAATTAACAGGTAATCATCACCTTTTACCTAATTATACTTTTAGCATGTCTTCCAAAGGAAAATCTAAAATGGTAGAGGAAAATCCAATGATGCCCTCTGTCATAGACTTAGATAGATGACCCCTAGTTGACCATGACTATAAAATCGTTGAAACCCAATGTGAGTTCAACCTATATGAACTGCACAATTGAGCCAAACATAAATTCCTTGATTCCAGTGATGAATTGAGCACATGGAACTCCTTCCTGCCTCAATTCATCCTTGCCCAGACCCATTTCTTTCCAAAATTTGTAACCTGGTGCCATTTTAGATACATCCAAAGCCAAAGAGCTATTATTGCTCAAAATAATGATGTTTTGTTTACAATATCCCCATAGTCGATATGCCAAATGCTTCAAGTGAAACCTTTAGCCCCTCTGCACCCTTTCTCTGTAGATTCCCATATGGAATTCTATAAAAAAACTTACCTTTCCTCAAAGAGCTAAATTTTTTGAAATATTCTTGCTTGAAAATGCAAAATTACCAAGAACAAATCCTCCATACCACTCTTCAATGTTCCCAGAATGACTAGATAGGTTGTTTGAGTAGTTTCCTATCTATTAGGTTATCTAACTGATCAGTGGGTTAATGAGATTCTTTTAGGATTTGTGTCAGTGTTTTTAGTAAGTGAAAAACCCTCAATGATCTTCAATTACAATGATTTTTTGTATGGAGCAATACTTGATCAGTTCTTGAATTTTTCAATAGAAGGATCTTTCAAATATCAGTCAGTTCTTGTATACCTATTCTTATTTCATCAAACACATAAATTCCAATTTCAATTACAAAAATTAGATGAGCAGGGTAATCTTCAATCTATAATTCAATGGACTTCCTTGGTAAGGAAGAATACCAATTAATTTTCCTTCAGTGATTACACCAATCAATTTTTATATATGGTTTCATGTTTGCTCAATAGTGATGTTATTCCAAGGATTTCCCCTGAAATCAAGAGAATTCTTCATTTCAACGCGCAGAGAAACACTGAAGATTGGTACTTGTATCAAAATTATACAAAGATTAGAGTATATGGATGCGAGCTTCCTCCACACAAACTACCTAAATTTGTACCAATTAGGATTTTTGCATTAGAATATATAAGGAAGATGATGGATACAGATGAGATGCACTTTGTGTCAGATAAGAAGAAGTCTTAGTTTAAGTTAAAGGTTCAAATTGGACACTTTATTTGTAATACTAGAGCAACAACAAAGGAAGCAAACCTCCTTCTGAAACAAATGAAATTCAAATTAAGTTTTATCTGGTCTTATGATCCCTTGGGGATTATTTCTAAGCTAAGGGTAGAACAGAAAACTACTCCTTATGCACACACTCCTAGACTAGAGATTGAACAATACATGAACCAGGAGGAGTGGCATGAATATACATTGCAAGAAGAAGAATAGCAGGTTTTCATTTCTACAACTTCACAAACTCCAGTGCCACAGGAAAAACATGCCAAGAGGACAAGGGAAAGTATTTCCCCTCTAGTTTCAGAAATTTAGTAGACATACTTCATAATGTACAAGAAGAATAAAAATAACCCTCTCGAAGATCCATTTCAAGAAGAGATTTCACAAGAACAGACCGCATTAGTTTGAACAGGTCCTTATGTTGAGACATTTACAAGGGTTGAAGAAATTTTCTCAAGCTCTCCTGTATCTTCAGTCATTTAGGACCCATCAGAATCAATCCAAACAGGAGACCTAACCCATACTACTACAAAACCAAATATCTTTGCTTGATACATGGAAATTAAGAAGAAAAATGAGACACTGAAGGCCACCACTTTTTAAGAATTCTGGAAGCAAACTTCAACTTCCCAACACAAACTTCTCTCAACATTAGATACTGAGAAAGGAAAGTTTCAGATGGCCCTTCTAGAGCCTAAAGTTCCTTTTCCAAAAACTGTAGAAGATTACAAACAATCTATTTTTTCTTTTAACACTAAATAGATTCATCCTATTGACCATATTGATCTACACAAGCAAGCTGGAGAAATGATTTACTCCACCTTGACTAGTTCAACAATGGCAACATCTAAGTTACAGGTTTCAGTGAATAATATTCAGTCCCAATTAAAGCTAGAAAAGATGTCATCACTAGCCAAAGATACAAAGATAAAATCTTTAGAAGATATAGTAATCAAATTGGGATATGATCCCAATGATGTTTAAGTTGTCGAGGAAATGATTAAGAGGAAAAATGTTGATATCCAAGCATTGAGAAAACAACTAAAGCTCCCTACTACCGAAGATCCACGGACCAAAGAAGTTGGTGAGTTAGAAAAAGAAAAGGAAAGCATGTTTACATTATCGTTGAATTTTTTTTACAGATACATAGGATGGATACTGAACTAGAAAGTCTATTAAAGGAAAAAGAACAACAAGCAGATGTGGCAGTAGTCATTCCTATAGCAACAATTTCTATTACAAGTACTTCAACAACTCCTATTGTAGGGACTTCTATTGCAGTAGCTATAGCAGTGGAGACATAGTCCATGGACTCAACAACTAATTTTAGCTAAAGCAATGGGAGATTTGTCTATAAAATATCAAGAAATTGAAAAGTTGAAGGCTCAACTCAACAATATCCAAGAGCAGAAGCTAAAAATTGATAATGTTTACTTAGTAGAGCCTTAGAAAACTCATAGAATAACTCAAAGAGTAGAGACTCTGGAAAATGAGTTTGTTATTGCTCAAACCATTGCACAGGCCAAAGAAAACATCTAGATGGATATTAATGAGTCTATGACTAATTTGTGGCCTTCCATTGAAATTATTTTCTAGCATGAGGAACTATTGGAAAAATCAAAGGAAGTAATTGCAGAAGTAAAGAAATACCTGGGTCAAAAACCAGGAGAGGCAACAACATTAATTAGAATTTTGAATTCAAAAACAAGGGAAGGGTTGGAAGAATATGAAATTGAGGACACAACGGAAACTATTTTGGAAGTGAGAAGGATTCTCACTAAAAGGAATCTAATGTTGCAGCTAGAAAATAAATGCCATAATCTAGAAGCTAGTATTCAGAAGTTCCACAAAAAGTCTAATATTTTACATCAAAAAGGACTTGCAGGTTTAAGAGGAATGGGAGATAGTCTAATTCTCCTTGAACAATACTAGGCGCAGATTGCATGTTATAGCTACAGACAAATCCAGATTTTTTAAGATTAAGGGGACTATTATAGGAAAAGCCTTTATTGAAGGTTTGAGTTTTGATTTATTGATTAAACATGAAATCAAACATTTGTTCGTAGTCAAACCCACTTTTCAGAAATACACTAAAGTGGATGAAACATACAAAAAGTTAATCAAATATTCCATTTCAGATGAAGAAAGATGGGAAAATATTTGCTAGCTCATTGACTGAATAGAGATCAGTTTTCCAGCAGCAGACAACATGTTTTCATCAACAAGATGCAGGTTTTTAGGAACAAAAGGACAAATGATCATCAAGAGAAACAAAACAACAACCTTTTCAGCCTATTCATCACTAGAAGCCTCGAATTTTGTGCCAAGAGGCCTAAGTATTTTTATTTTCCTATTTTGTAGTCCTATTTTTGTAATACAGTTATGAAATATTTGTAAATAAATCTTGACATTTTTAGCAAAGTTGTATAAATACTTTGTAGATCAAAGTATAAAGGGTTGAACCATTGTGATAGACTCTTGAGTAGACCTGTAATCCTCTGAAATTATTTTCTGAAAGTAGTAGAAGGATTCTGGATTCATCTTGAAACAACTTGTGTCCCTATGAGTACTTCTATGTCATTTATATTTTCATTTTGTTTAAATCTGCATATGTTTGAAATTAATGGGAATTATGGGTATGATAAGATTGAATTTCAATTTATTTGAAAGCCCCCATGAATTTATAATCAATTACAAAGATTAGTTAAATGAGATTTGTGTTTAATTAACTCTTCTACATATTTTAATTTTCACTTCTCTTTAAGCTTTAAATATATATTTTTTGGTTGTAAAAACACATCATGTTGTATATGACTAGTTAAATAATTTGTTTGAAGATTTAATGAATCATATATTTTCTAAAGTTCAACCTTACACATCTCTTCAAAGCTAAATTCTATTAGAGGTGGAGAGTCAACCCTTCTAATATATCATAAGTAATTAAGAGAATGCACCTATTTAATAATTTAGAACATTGGTCATCCAAAAATCCAAAACAAACAAAACATTTTAGATGCTCTGGCATAATTCCTTAACCTAGAATCATCTACAGAGGTACAACATTAGATTGGTGTCATTATCGTGGATCGAAAAATTTTGAATTATATTTCCCAGGGACAACGATTAGGCTTTCCTTTTAATGGTGAATAAAAGGTTAGTAGGTTAAAAAAAATCACCTAGCGGTTCCACAAAATAAAACTGGCTTCACGCATGCATACCAAGTCTCTCTCAGAGCCTCAACTTTATTCTCCATTATCATATCCTGAGAGACTGGTGAGAGTTGCCTCTTTAAGACGAAGATTAGAAGCCTCTACCTTTGCTCCTGTAGCAATTCCACCTAAAATTGTTTTAGAAACTGATCCTTTTAGACTTGTCCAAATTCCTCCTGAACTATCAGATCTTACACCAAACGTGTTAGAAATTTTATATAAAGGGGTTGATTTGAAGTCATCTCTTCTTCTTTATCAATTAGAATCTTACCAGATTCCTAAAACTCTTTCAAAATCTCCAAAATCAGAAGCAGAATTAGGTTTATAATTACCTAAGTTAAAACCTAGTGATTTCATTTCTTCTATCGTTCATACATATCCATCTACGTCTTCTATATCTGAAGATAACTTCTATGTTTATACTAATACTTTATTTGAAAGTGAAGGAAAATTTGGTCCATAAGTGCAGAAGTTAGTTATACAAGCACCACTAATAAAAACTTCCAGAAATTATACTCAATCATCTTCACCTCCTTCATCTCCCATAAGTTCAATTTCATCCTCACCTTCTCCACCTCCTCAAAGTTCATCTTCATCCTCACCTAATCAAATGGCTGGTTTTCAACCTATCATTCAGGCTCGTTATGCAGTGTTAGTCCTTCCTAGCTAGCTTAACAATTTTCCAGATGGATATAGAAAGCACTTACCTAGGTTCAATGCCGAAACTGGCTTGTCTGTTGACGATCATTTAGCTACCTTTTTATACTTTGTTGATAATATGAATATAGAGCATGAATATGTGTACATGAGGCTATTTGTTCAATCTCTTGAGGAAAGTGTTAGGATTTGGTTTAGACAATTACAATCTCATTCTATCCCTACCTAGAATGAATTGATTACTAACTTTAAAAACCAGTGGGGAGTTAAAAAGGATCTTGTTTACTATCTTATAGAATTTGATGATATAAAATGAAATCTTGGTGAACCTATGGCTGATTTATAAAACGATTTAATAAAATTTATAATAAAATGTCACCAGACTGTAAACCATCAATGATTGCAGCTAAAGTTAGATTTTCTAAAGGTTTTGATGATGATTTTATTGTTATGTTTAGAGAAATAACATTTGTCACCCTAATAGACATGCAGACCAATGGCATTGAAGTTGAGTCTAATAGATCACCACCAACCAAACTTAAAGCGAAGGCAGAAAAGGCTGAAAGAAAGACAAAAGCTAGGGAAGAAGGAACTTCTTCATCTAAAAGTAAGAGTGAGGATCATAAAATAGATGAAATTACTTCTTTATTAAGAAATATTTCTGATAGAATTTCAAAAATGGAAGGACAACCTAGAATAGCTCAACCAACATCAAATAGACCTCAAGTTCAATATAAAAGACCTTTTGAAACTGAAATTCTGCAAAGACCTAATATTGATCAACAAATTCAACCCTCACTAATGATTGATGATGAAGAACCTAAAGAGACTGGTCCTTTAGTTACAAATGATGTCAATTATTTTGATGATCCTTCATTACAAAATGTTATAGTTCCAGTTTCTCATGATCAACCTTTAGCTCAAAATCAAGAGACTTTCGAAGTTTCTAAATATCAGGGCTTTTCTGAATTTCTTATTGCAAAATTAAACATAATATATGATTTGAGACCAAGACCAGGACCTGGTAGACCAACTAAAAATGTCACTATTAATGGACCTCTGATCAAAACAACTGAAATACAAACAATAGTGATTCAACCATTAAATCAACCAAATGAACATAACACATTTGAAAAGACCGTTCCTACAACTTTTAATGTGGAGAAAGAATTAGAGAGAGTCAATATTCCAATTCCATTATTTGAACTCTCCAAAAACCCATGCTACAAGAATCAAGTGTCAAAACAGATTCAATCCTCAAGTATTGATGCTGAGGGAGATGTGATCAGTTTACAAGATGAAAAACCTTCAGTGGGTTTTGGTCTTAGTTCTGATATGATTGATGAAAATTTTCCTCCCTTCTATGTTACTTTGAAGATTCATGGTTTTCTCTTATATAATTGCATGTTAGACTCTGGGGCCTATCACAATATAATGCCTAAAGTAATTATGGACTAGCTTCAATTACATATCACAAGACCTTATCATGATTTATATACCTTTGATTGAAATAAGGTACTTTGCCTTGGATTAATTAAGGATTTAGTTGTAAGTCTCGCTCAGAACCCTATTAAGAGTGTAGTTCTAGACATTGTTGTTACAAATATTCCCCCAAAATTTGGAATGTTATTGTCCAGATCTTGTTGTGACAAGTTAGGGGGAAGTTTGCAAATGGATATGTCTTTTTCTACAATTCCTGTTTATGAGGGAGAACATCTTAAATTACACAGAGAGGTGAGATTTATTAATACTGTTTGTAAAGCTAATCAAGCAACAAATAATCCTAGTTATGTTTTTTTATCAAGATTTTGGATGTTTTACTTTATCAACTAATGATCTCCAAAATTCTCAACTTAGCATTGAACAAATTGTGAATAAACCTAAATGCATAATAACTGATGTTTGGAAGTTATACTTCGATGGATCCTTTTCCAAAGATGGAGTTGACACTGGAATTGTACTTTTGTCTCCAGATAAAGAAAATATAACTCATTCTTTTAAGTTAGACTTTGATGTTACAAACAATGTAACAGAGTATGAAGCCTTACTTTTAGGACTAGAGTTAGCTAAAAGGATGAAAGTCCAAAACTTAAGTGTATTTAGTGACTCATAATTAATTGTAAAACAAGTAATAAATCTATGCCAAGAAAAACATCCTAGGCATAGATCTTATCAAAATAAGGTATGGGATTCTGTGGATAATTACTTTAAAGCTTTTAACATTACAACAATCCCTAGAGATGAAAAAAATTATGTAGACTCTTTAGCAATCTTTGCTAGCTCTTTCAAAATTCCTGATCCAATGCAATTACAATATCAAATTCAAGTTAAGTGTAGACCTTCCATCCCTGATAATCTTAAACATTGGAAAGTTTTTGAATATGATGAGCAATTAAATATTTTCTTGCAAACAATTGATGAATTTCATCTCTACAAATCAAAGTAGAACAAATCATTGACCATAAGTCAAGTAATGAAAATGGAACTTCACAATTAAATCATAAGATAGCTGATCATAATATCATTCAATTGCCTAACAATTACATTCCAAAAGGTTTAATTCCTCTTGAATTTTTTTTTGACAATAATGATGTTTCAAAAACTTCATTATCAAGTTCATAGCAAGAGGATGTTCAAGATTGTAATATTGGAACCAATGAAGAAATCAAAAATGTAAAAATTTCAGCATAATTACCTAAGGAAACAAAAGACAAATAATTTAATCTTCTCAAACATTGTAAAGATGTCTTTTCCTAGTCATATGAAGAGCTTATAACCTATGACACAGCTCTTACTTAACATAAAATTCCTCTCAAACCAGAAGCTAAACCTTTCAAACAGAAATTGAGAAGAATAAATCCAGTTTTGCTTCCAACTATTGAAAAATAACTTAAAAATTTACTATATGCCAAAATTAACGTTCCTCTAAGATACTCTGATTGGATAGAAAATCTAGTTCCTGTCAGAAAGAAGAATGGTGAAATAAGACTGCGTGTGGACTTTGGAAACTTAAACAAACTATCTTTAAAGAACAATTATCCATTGCCCAAGATGGATCAATTGCTCCAAAAAATTTTAGGCTCCAAAGAATTTAAATGTTGGATGGCTTTTCTAGATACAATCAAATCTTGGTAAGTCCAGAAGATAGGGAAAACACAACATTCACAACTCCTTAGGGTACATTTATGTATGCTAGAATGCCTTTTGGCCTAACCAATGTAGGAGCTAACTTTCAAAGAGCAATGGACCTAGATTTTGTTGGTAAAGTTAACAAGTTTGTTGATATTTATCTAGATGATCTAACTGTATTTTCAAATTCTTATGAGAAGCATTTAAAACACTTGAGAAAGGTTTTTGATAGATGCAGGAAATATGAAATTTCACTCAATCCAAAGAAATCTATGTTTGCTATAAAGGAAGGAAAGCTACTTGGACACATTATTTCAAAAGATGGAGTAGTGATTGATTCAAAATGAGTCTCGGTGATTGAGGTAATTAGCTTATCTAGAAATAAAAAGGAAATTCAAACTTTTTAGGAGAGATTAATTTTTTAAGAAGATTTATACCAAACTATGTTGAGATAGTCAAAGATATTACTAATATGCTAAAGAAGGATCATGAAGTCAAATGGAAAGTGGAGACAAGGTATGCTTTTACACAAATCAAGAAGGCTATTTTTGAAGCCCCAGTACTAGCCAGTCCTGATTATTCAAAGTCTTTTAGCATTTTCTCTTTTGCCTCTGATACTGTTTTAATTGTTGTCTTATTACAAAAGAATGATAATGAAGATGACCAACCTATTGCCTTTTTCAGCAAAGCTATGAGAGATACTGAGTTGATATATGATATCGAAAAATAAGCCTATGCCCTTGTACAAGCCCTAAAATCCTTTAGAATTTATGTCCTTCATTCCCCTATTACTGCATATGTCCCAAATAATGTTGTCAAAACTGTCTTGACACAACCTGGTACAGATGGTAGGAGAGGAAGATGGATTGCAAAAATACTAGAATTTGATTTAGATATCAAATCTACTAAGTTGGTGAAAGGACAAGGTTTAACCAAACTCTTGGATGAATCAAATTGTAAAGTTATGGTAATCAATACTATCATGCAAGTATTAGGAGAGAAGAATACATAAGAACCTTCTCAAAGTCCAGGAGAGAAGAATACACAATAACCTTCCACTACTACAGATTCAACTCCTCTTCCACTTCATATTGATGAAAAGCTCTTATTATCTGAATGGTATGCTGATATTATACATTTTTGTTGAATTAAGGATTTTGTGATCCATATCAAGTTTTTGAGACATGTTTTCGGTGATAATCACATCAAAATTCATTTGTCAACATGTTTCGAACCAGCAAATGTGGTTCATCGTCAGGACAAGATGAAGAATCAGATCGTGGTAACAAGTTAAATAGAGAGACTGACCATTCAAATGGCTAGAAAGAAACGACTAATTTTGACCAAAAGAAACTACTACATTTGACTGCGTTTCAGCTACATTTGACTGGACCAGGAGTTAAGGAAATATTAATTAATTAATTATTTAATTAGTTAATTTACTTCTTAGATTAAATAATTAATTAATAAATACTTCCCTAACTCCTGATCCAATCAAATTGATCCGGATCTTGGGGGGAGGCCCCCAAGATCTAAAAAAAAATTGAAATGGGTCTTGGGAGGAGAGACCCCCAAGATATGAAAACTTGAATTGCCAGAAGAAAAATAGGAGAATGCCCAATAAACAAAACCACAAAGAAACTTTTTATTAAAACCTGAGTGGAAATAAACCAGCTAGGGCAATCGTAGCTTATCTCTGAGAAGAGATGTGGTGGCTACATGCCTCTGAACTGTGTTACAATGAGGCTCGAAGGCCTATTTATTGTTGAGAAACAATGGAAAACCCTTAACATTCCAAAACCTAACTCTAAAAGATGAAAAACCAAACTATGGGCCCCGTTTGGTAAATTGGTAAAATCAATTTCCCGGGGTCGTAACTTTGGCATACGATCTCCATTTGATGCGTACAATAGCTCGTTAGAAATATCTATCCGAGCACTACCACTTGGGAAGGGAAACATCGGTCCATGGACCCATGTTGCTCCAGATTTACCAAAAAACATCGTGTAGGCCTCAAATGGCTCCAGAAGTTCAGGACCCGAAAAACTGTTAAAAATAGTAAACTGTGTTACAATTTAGGAAACTGAAAATGCTAAAAGAGACAGTTGTGGGGTCCAAATGGGATAGGTGGGTGGCCACCAACATCTACCTGGATCATTCCTCCCCCCTTAGGAAGCAATGGTCCCCATTGCATTGAGTTCCTCCCTGAGATGAGGAAGATTCTGCTGAGCTGGGTCTCTGGTGAGTTGTTCTGCAATTTCTGATGTGTCCAGAAATGGTGTGAAGCATGATGGCGGACAAGGCTACATTGTGGCGGACAATCTGTCCTTTTACAAAATGTGACTTGTTAGTTATAGTATTTTTTCGTTACAATACAACGGGTCAATTCCATGGGTGAATGAATACCATGGGTGGATTTTACAATACCACGGGCGGATGCCATTTACAATACCATGGGTAAATTCCATGGGTCGATGAATAATATGGGTGAATGAATACCATGTATTGATGCCATTTTCCATTTGGATCATTCCTCCCTCAAGAAGCAATGATCCCCATTGCGTAAAGTTCCCTCCTGCAAATCCTTTATTGAATATGAAGAGCCACCGAAGATAAGGGTTTTATGTGGTTAACCCAAAACCCTGATAAACGAAGATTTGAGGATAGAGATACCCTGTAATGCTTGTGACCAACTGTGATTCTGACAGTGTGCGGCCTAGCAAATGGACTTCGATGACAAGGATTTTATGCAGTTGACCCATAACCGTGATGTTGGTTGTTGATGAAGTAGCAGGTGCCTACATAGCTTTTGACAGGGTAGTACTGCTCCTTGATGGCATTTTGGAATTAATCCCAAGTGGGTGCGGCTGAAAATAGTGAGCCTGTACTTTCATCCTTCTGCTCACAGTAGGTTTCCCACTAGTCCTTGATGTGGGGGGCTGCTTTGAGAAGAGCAAAACAATCTTTTCCCGACTTGAAAATACATGAATAGAAAAATAGCCCTCTAGCATATTTAACCATTTATCTACGGCATCTGCGCCTATCTGACCCTCGAATATGGAGATTTCAAAATTAACTTGTACCTTAAATGGTGTGGCGTTTCCAGAGTAGCTGTTGGAAACCGATGCGTCGCTTCTGGGTAGCCGCTGAAGAATCTGGGCAAAGCTGTCCATCATCGTGTTCTGTTGTCGCTTGAGGGCTTCTTCGAGCAAGATTTTGATAGGATATCCTGCCCCCTCGTCTTTCTTCTCATCTGCCATGGGAGGCCATCGGGATTTGCGAGGCTGGTCTTGCAAAGGTTCGACCAGTTCCAGCCCTAACTCCTTATATCCCGACCTCGTTGGGGACATGCAAAGAAAAACAGAGAAAAAGCAGACAGCTCTGATACCACTGATCTGGATCTTGGGGGGAAGCCCCCAAGATCTAAAAAAAAATTGAAATGGATCTTGGGAGGAGAGACCCCCAAGATCTGAAAACTTGAATTGCCAAAAGAAAAATAGGAGAATGCCCAATAAACAAAACCACAAAGAAACTTTTTATTAAAACACAAGTGAAAATAAACCAACTAGGGCAACGTTAGCTTATCTCTGAGAAGAGATATGGTGGCTACATGCCTCTGAACTGTGTTACAATGAGGCTCGAAGGCCTATTTAATGTTGAGAAACAATGAAATACCCTTAACATTCCAAAACCTAACTCTAGAAGATGAAACGCCAAACTATGGGCCCCGTTTGGGTAAATTGGTACATCAATTTCCCGGGGTCATAACTTTGGCATACGATCTTCGTTTGACATGTACAATAGCTCGTTAGAAAGATCTATCCGAGCATTACCACTTTGCAAAGGGAAATATTGGTCCATGGACCCATGTTGCCCCCAGATTTCCCAAAAAACGTCATTTAGGGCCTCAAAACAGCTCTGGAAGTTCAGGACCCGAAAAACTGTTAAAAATAGTAAACTGTGTTACAATTTAGGAAACTGAAAATGCTAAAAGAGACAGTTGTGGGGGTCCAATGGGATAGGTGGCTGGCCACCAACATCCACCTGGATCACAAATGTAGTTGAAGCCCAGTCAAGTGTAGATGTTTCTTTCAGTCAAAAGTAGTTGTTTCTTTTGTAGTCGTTTGAATGGTCAATCTCTCTATTTAACTTGTTACCATGATCTGATTCTTCATATTATCCTAACGATGAAACACACTTGTTGGTTCGAAATGCGTCGACAAATGAATTTTGATGTGATTATCACTGAAAACATGTCTCAAAAAAAAATTATACATTTTCTTCGTGATTTTGAGTATCCTCTTAGATTCACAAAAAATCAATGCAGAACCCTCAGATTAAACGCTATGAAATATTGTATCATCAATGCTAACCTGTATTGGAAAGATCCATTGAATATCCTTTTTTTATGTCCAACTGAAGATGAAACAAAAGGTGTTATAGAACAATTTCATGAAGGTATATGTGGAAGACATTATGCTTGGAGAGCAACATCATACAAAATTTTGAGAGTGGGTTTTTATTTGGCGAAGTTGTTTTCACAAGTTGGAGCAAAGGTCAGAAGTTGTATTCCATGTCAAAGATTTGTTGGGAAGGAAAAGTTAGCAGCGCTTCCACTTGTTCTAGTATTGATTCAAGCACCTTTTTTACAGTGGGAACTAGATTTCATAGGAGAGATAATTCCAACATCTAGTAATCAACACAAATGGATCCTAACTGCTACAGGTTACTTCACAAAGTGGGTAGAAACCATCCCTATCAAGAACGCAACAGGAATTGTTGTCATAAAATTCATTGAAGAAAATATATTATCCAGATTTGTTGTCCACAACAAATAGCCATTGATAATGCACAAGCATTCAACAGTGTTAAAATGATAGAATCTCACCAAAAGTATTATATTTTATAGCGTCATTCTACCCCATATTACCCTCAAGGAAATGGATTGGCAAAATCATCAAATAAGAGTTTGATCAAGGTTATCAAGAAGGTACTCTCAGATCATAAGAGGAATTGGAAAATTCATCTCAAGTATGCAGTTTGGGCTAACTGAGTTTCACTTAAGAGATCAACTGGTAAATCCCATTTTCAACTTGTCTATGGCATTGAGGCCATTTTTCCTACACAACTAGCTTTTCCTATGATCAATTTTTTATAGGAATCATATGAAGAATCTGATGATTTTTCAATAACAATCAATCATATCATTGATTTAAATCAAGATAGAGATGAAGTTCAGTACAAGCTTCACTAATACCAAAACAAGATGAAAAGTGTGTTTGACGTGAAGGCTAGAGAAAGAGACTTTAAGCAAGGAGATTAAACCTTTAAATGGGATGCCTGAAGAGAGGAAAGAGGAAAACACGGTAAATTTGATAATCTCTCGTTAGGACCATTCAGGATTGTAGAAGTCAAGGGAAATAATATTTTTATCTTATAGAATATGGAAGGAATATATTCTTCATTGTCTGTCAATGGACAATATCTTAAACACTATATTCAATATTGAAGTTACTACAGACATAGCCCATTGTATATTACCTATTTTATTTACAGTTTGTTGTCAAGTGTCATTTTCACAGCAAAGACTCCATAGCTCAAGGAGAAGGCACATGGAACTGCATGTTCTCTGCATCCCATAGGGGGAAGCAGCCCCCAGATGGAGCTGATGTTGTAACTTGGCTTGTATTTTACATTTATTTGTTGAAAAAAGAAAGAAAAATAATAATATATATATATATATATCTTGAAAAAATGAAAAGGGTAAAAAAATATGTATATAGAAAAATGACAAGAAATAAAAAATATGGAAGAAAAAGAATAAATCCCAAGAAATATTCAAAAATGCATGCTAATTTCAATGCTGCACATTATGTTAATTAGTTGCTTAATTAGTTTAAACTTAATTAAATGACTAATTATAGTTTTGGTAAAGTTGACTTGATGTTTTGTCGCATTATGTAATAAGAGCGCTCTTATCGACCGCCAAGATGGTCCTTGCCCAGATCAACGGCTAGGAAAGCACTTCGGATCCCCCCACCGCTCTGATGTTTAACCAGGGGTGGTTCGAAAAGTTGTTTCAAATAAGCTGCCAACGCAATGTGTCCGCTCCTCATTCATTTTAGAGCCCCCCTCCATGAACCACTTACCACCCCCCTCGCCCCGAAAACCATCGTTGATCATTCTCACTCCCTCCAAAAAGATAAATCCACTCCACCTTCGCCATCTGTCCACTTTTCATTCAATTATCAATTAACCATTATCCATCCATTTAATCTTCTCGATTGTTGCCATCTCGTAATAAATGTCCCGCTCCCATAACAGATATCCCCTGCAAACAGTTAATCCTCCCATGCCATAAATAAACACATGGTTTACTTCTATTCTTTTACGCATTCCATTTTTAAGTTGCATACCCAGGCCTAGTACAACCAGACTAGGATCAAAAGAGCTTCTTTCATCACTGCAGAAATTTGGTAATTACCTGGTAAACATCACTTTTTACCTAATTATACTTTCAACATGTCTTCCAAAGGAAAATCTAAAATGGTAGAGGAAAATCCAATGATGCCCCATGTCATAGACTTAGATAGATTACCCCTAGTTGACCAGGAGTAAAAATCATCGAAACCCAATGTTAGTTCGATCTATATGAACTCCATAATTGGGCCAAACTGAAATTCCTTGATGCCAGTGATGAAGTGAGCATGTGGGACTCCTTCTTGCCTCAATACATCCTTTCTCAGACCCATTTCTTTCCAGAAGTAGTAACCTGGTGCCTGTTGACCACTATGTGTCAATAACTCATAGAAGTACACCCCTTTTTTTCACAAAATGAATAGCGGATGATCGATGTGTCCGTGCCATCGAGCTATCATCATCAGCTTGACTTCCAAGATGTTATGTAAACCCATTCTGCATATTTACAATGTAAATAATCTTAGCAGACCCATGACATGTATGTAACGGCCTGGGTAAACCTACCTTTCTAGTGATGATCTCCATTCTAGGAGGTTTTTCGTGTCACCGATTCATTTTTGAATGGTCGATGTATTTTTTCCCTCCAGTCTTACCCAAAAGTTGGAATGGATTTTATCGCTAGGTTTTTAAGTGAGTCCTAGTGTTCTAGATCGAGTCTATCTAAAAGTGATTTGGGAATAATCCTAACTATTTGATTAGATTATTTTATTACAAATTACTTGGTTTATTGGATTATATTTTTGTTGCAAAAATGGGTAATCTGTGAGGGTCTATTACAAATGGGTATCTCCATTATGATGTAAAAAATATGAAAATCATGATGTGAAGTGTTTTCAGAGTTAGAAAAATAATTTATCCCCTCATAGGTTAATTAATTTAATTTTCTCGCCCAAAATTAATTAAAATCCTAAGCCAAAAATTTAATTAATTGTAGGTCCTAGGTAAATTTAAATTTTCCAAAGGAAAAATTCGTCGGTCCTAAAAAATTAAATTTTAAAAGGTCCTGGGACTATGGTAAATTAATTATTTTGATAAATATTAAACCTTTAATCCCTGAGGGTTAAGTCAAAGTCAAATTTTTGGGGAGTTTAACTCAAAATTTCTATTTTTGAGTTAATTAAAATGCATTTAAATGAAATTTTGAATTTCCTCAAAAACTAAATATTTCGACGGATGAGATTAAAAGAAAATTTGATCTTCATCAACTCTCGATATTTTTTTAACGAGGATCACTCGAACTACCGGTTGGAGGATTTATCTTTAAATAGGAAGTCATTTGTCAGTTGATCTATCCAATCTCTGAGTCTTGTGCTTAATAAGAAGCTATGGTGTTACCTTTTTCTGGATAATAAAGTAAGACTTTGGAGTTAAATTCTATTGGTGTTACTCTTCATGGGAATATTGTAAGATGTTTTATTTCCATGCATGATTTTTTATAAAGCCATTAATGATAGCTTCTAAAGAGTGATTTGAATACATGTATCTTTGTTAGATTTTAGGCTTCTGTGGAAGTTTTTTGAAGTGGTATGATCCGGATTGTCCACAGTTTTCTGTTCATTGAGTCGACGTTTCAAACCCCAAAGGGGGTCCATCATCAGGACAAATTTGAAAGATAGAAAATGAATGAGCGATTGCTTGAGAGAAGAAGACAAGAACCTGGGTATAAATAAACCAAGAACCCTAATTTTTATAAAAGGCCGACACTTGATTTTAAGAAATTTAATTAATTAATTAATTAATTAATTATTCCCAATTTATCTATTGATTATTTTAGTTTAAATTCATATTAGTTTGATTAAAATTTTTTGAATTAATTCATTAATTTGTTAATTAATCCTAATTGATTTGACTTAATTAATTAATTTAAATTAATATAATTGATTTGGTTATTAATTATTAATTTAATTTTTATAATTAAAATAATTAATTAATTGATTTGTTTATTAATTATTATTATATTATAATTATATTTATATTTATATTTATAATTTTTTTATTTAGTTAATTAATTAATCGCAGCTTCGAAATGAAGGACCAATTCTCATGATCTTATGCTTCCGAGTGTCCCGGGGGGGGATTTATTTGTCTAATGAGGGTAACCCAATTTTCACTGATTTCACTCCCATTGTCCCTGTTGAGGTTTTGCGGAAACTTTCTAATTTCAATGGCCTCTCTGATTTTCCTCTTGTGATAGTTGTCCTCTTTTGCAATAACCTTGGCGTCTTCTAAACACATATGATGCTTGGTCTTGGACGAGTGCTCTGCAAGGGCAGATGTACGCGATCTCTCATTCCTTATGTCAGCTGCGTGCTCTTTTAGTCTCGTTTTCAGAGATCTCCCAGTTTCCCCAATATAACTTTTGCCACATGAGCAATCAATTTTGTACACTCCTTTGAGCTGTTGATGAAAGATTCCGAGCTAAACTTCTTGCTGCTGCTGGGGTTGTTATCCAATCTGATATCGTTTTTAATGATAAATTTAATGCTGTTGCTGGGGCTCACGTTATCCCTTCCATTATCGATTATGTTCACGTTATCCATTCCATTATCAATTTTATTGTTAAATTCTTCTAACTTCTTGCTGCTGCTGGGGTTGTTATCCAATATCTTGCTCAATTGTTGGGGTTTGAATAATATTCTAAATTTTGAAAGTAATAGTAGGTATCTCTATTTGTTTGAATTTTATCATTATTTTCTCGCTCTATTTTTTACGGCTAGATTGAGTTTTGCAGGGAAATCTTGATTTTAGATCCTCGAGCGTTAGGGGAAGTTTTCAGTTAGACCAAACAACTCCCGATCTATGTTTCCTAAAGATCCCAACTAAATTAATCTCAAGCTTATCATAAGATTTTTTGTTTTATTGATGCATGAGGGTTTTGAGTTAGCACTTTCTTTAAAAAAAAAAAAAAAAAAAAAAAAAAAAAAAAAAAAACATTTCTATGTGGCATAATGATAGATCTGACTACTTAGATCTTTCAACTTGTAATTATTGTAATTTTTCCACTGGATTTTTGGGGTTTTTAATCCATCATTGTGTATATCGTTTCTGGGTGTTTTGTTTTTCCTTTTCGCAGCTGTAGATCTGAAGGATAATTTTTGTTTGAAGCCAAATCTAGGCCCTAAAGGGTAAGATCTAGCATCAATATCACTTTATAGGGATATTATTCAAAAAATTTACAGTTCAAGGGTTTTGAGATTTAAATATGGAGACTTTATAAGTGTTTTAAAGACAAATCTGAAGCAAAATAATTTTTAAATAAAAAATTTATGGGAATTTTTTTTAGTTTTGGGCTACCATTTTTCTGCCTAGAAGCCTCTCAAAATTTTGTTGTTGTCTCTTTCTACATTTTCCATCTTTTTTGTTGCGTTTTTACTCTGGAAAAATTTTGAAATTAATTTGCTGCTTAGTGTTTTTTCATTTTTTTTGCAATCTTCCTTCCATTCCTCGCTGCCTAAACCCTCTTTCATCTGCATCACGGCTCCTTCTCTGCCTACGTTTCTTCTTTTCCTGCTTCTTTTGAACCGTCCTCCATTCTTGCAGTAGTCCTCTACCTACGTCTAATCCTTAGCCCACAATTCCTTCCTCTCTATCCAAGCGTTGCCATCCCTGCTCGTTGCTCATTGTATCTCCATCTCCTGTCACAGCGTTGCTTTCTCCATGGCTCCTCGACTTGCCATCTCTCCCTTCGCTGCCTTTAACGTGTTGCCAAAACTCCTCGCTCCCATACATTGCCAGACCTGCAAACAAACAAAACAATTTGATTTTCTTTTTTATTCATTTGTATTATGTTTCGTGTATGCGTTGGGGTTAGGTTTTAATTTTGATTTCATTTGTTTATGTTAGTTTAGGTTAGGATTCACTTAATTAAATTTTATTGTATTTCTTTTTTGTTTTTGACTTTTCAATTTGATTTAATTTTAATTGTTTTGTTTTACATTTTTTATTGTAACTTATGATTTTTTATTTGTGTTTTGATTTTTTTTTAAACATTTAAAAAATATCTAAAAAAACATTAAAATTCTAAAAAATAAAAAATAAAAAATTGGTGACATTGGAAATGCGAATGTAATAAATCAAAATAAGAATCTAACACTCTCACATTTAAAAAAATTATTGTTTTATGTGGCTTACGGCGCATTAAAAATTTAAATTTAATTAAGGTCTTTTGATTTTTATCTTTGGTCATATTACAAAATTTAATTGCCACATTAAATTTCCTTCATAAGCTTAACATATTAAAAATTTACCTAAGGATAATTAAATTCTAATCTAAAATTCCTTGGTGTCTTTTTGTGTGTTAAGTGTAAAATTTTAAATTTTGTGGTAGTGATTTCTTTATTGTCAAGCGTGATTAATGTTTTAGAATAATGTCTAAAGATTGACTATAAGAGAAAGATAAATTCTAGATTTGGGTTATTGAAGAAAATCATTTTAAATATAGAATCATTGTTTAGCAGTTAATTCTTCACAGTATTTAGAATATATTGCATGATAAGTCTTTGGGCATTTACATTTCATCGTTTATGATCGTCACTTTCATCACATTATAAATTTCTCTCGATAACTTGTTCTCATTTACTTTATGGCTAATTGAATATTAAGGCATTGGTCTAGAATAATTTCTATCTTGTGGTTGTGTCTTATTTGTATTAATTGTTTGATCTATCCATCTCAGTTAACTAGGACTTGTTCTATATTCTACAATTTGTTCATCCTTAAGTCTCCTAGAGCCTATGTTCTACAGGCTACCCTAGGGACTACCCCCCTTGACTTGTCTAGGAGAAAGTCTAAACGGAGTGAGTAAGGAGAAGAGTGACATCCCTTACTCTGAGCGTTGTCGTGGTGCATGGACACTTTGTGCGACAACATTTTTTTGCGTCATTTCCGGGGACAAAGATCTTTTGTCCTTGGTCCTCTCAATCTCTTCTCATCATTTGATCCTTTCATCTTCACCCATTCATCTTCATCTCAATTTCATCACATCATCTTCTATGTCTAAGTTAGATTTTTGTCCGGGTGGTGACTCCACTTCCTACATCTTCTACAGGGGCGTATACTAGGAGGAACCCAAGCAACTTGGCTAATCCTGCTCCGAATCCTGAAAGGGCTCTCAGAGCTAGATTACACAAGTTCTCTTCTCGTACACTCCTTGACAATCTCGACCGGGAAGCTCTCTGTGAAATCCATTCACTCTTCTTGAATCCTCCCGTTCCAGACATCATGGATATCTATTAGCCTCTTAACTTTGCTAACATCCAAGGTTATCCCCATAACCTTCCTAATATTGGAATAGACAAGTTGCTTGCTTTCCAAGAAAATAATGCAGTCACTTTTAAAAATCATTTATATGTTTTTCAGACTCGGTGGGCTAAATTCGCTAATTCTCATAATTATGAGGATGTGCAAATGAAATCCTTTGTCTTGACCCTTGAACAGGATGCTATGGATTGGTTTAGGGATAGGCATGATCATAGAATTGATTCATTTGATTCCCTCCTTGATGCTTTTAGAGAGAAAATTGGTGATAAGAAAGAAGATCGATTTTTAGCAAAAGCTAGCAACGCCATTAAAAAGAAAGAAAATGAGACGTGTGAAGAATTTAATAAAAGGTTTAATGGTATTCTTAAAGAGATATCTACTGATTACAAACCAACTGAAAAAATGCTTCTATAATATGATGTCGATGTTTTCATTCCTGACACTTCTTATGAGCTAAGAAAGTCCAAGCCTGTTGACTACAAGGCTTGTCAACTCATAGCTTTAGAGCTGGAAAAATATAAGAAGGCTTTTGGAAAATCTAAAATTCTTGGGTTTGATAGATCTATTGTTAAATTAAAAGAAACTAAAGGAAAAGAAAAGGAATTTGAAGAAGAACCTATGCAAAAACTGCTTAAGAAGTTGGAAAATATGGAGTTAAATCAAGCTAGGATGATTGTTGATCATGCTAAGGAAATAACTACGTTACAATCTAGTTTGATTCAAATGGAAAGAGCTCAATTGCAATTTCGTCAACCTAGGGGTCAGAATAATAATAATAATCAAAATAACTGGCAAAAGAAAGGTCATTCTAGTGAGAAAATGCCTCCTCACCCTCTTGAAATGAATAATCTTGTGGAGGAGACCCCACCTTATTATAGAGCATGTGATGAGCTTTATGAAGAAGCCACTTGTCCTGTTATCAAGAGAATCATGCATCATGAGATGCTTGGGAAAAATAATGAGATAAATGTGGATGTTAAAAAATATCATCTGTCGCAAGAGAATTGGGAAGAGGTCAAGGGAAATAGCTAACCCATCAGACCTTTCACATCTTCATATAGTATTAATAATTTTGGTCAAGAAATTGATGTCTTGGTTAAAATTTTTAGTGAGGATCCTCCTCCTAAGTGAGTTCTTGAAATTGCTAAGGAAAAGGGACTAATATATCAGAGAAAAAGTCAAAATGATAATCAAGTTAATTCTTGAAGTCTTAACCCTAGATTAGCTTCTGGTATGAATATGATTTAGGAGGTTGGTTTAATAACTCTAAAGTTTTGGTTCCTATCACTGAAATAGTGAAGATCCCCTCCCAGAAGGCCACGTTACTAAGTGCTATTAACAGTACCCAGGTGAATGCAACTCAAGAGGAAACTCATGAGCCTTTCTACCAGGATGCTCCCATGTATTTGCAAAGTATGGAATCTGATAACAAAGGGCATTCCCCTTTTTTCATTACTTTGCTTGTTAATAATTATCGGTTGTATAACTGCATGCTTGACTCTGGTGCTTCTGCTTGTGTGATGACTAAGAGAGTCATGGAACAACTTAACTTGAGGATATCTAGGCCTTACTATAACATATGTGCCATGGATTCGAAGAAAATTGAAGTTCATGGGTCAATTAAAGACTTGTAATTCCTTGTGTCTGTTTACCTCGACATCATGATTGTCGTGGAAATAGTTGTGGTTGATGTGCCTGATGCTTGGGGCATGTTCTTGTCTAAGAAGTGGGCCTTTGATTTAGGAGGAAGCATACAAATGAACTGGTCATATGCTACGATTCCTTCCCCTAATAGTCAAGGATTTCTTAAATTAAAGAGGCTGAAAGGAGATTCCATGTCGAAGATCCTAAAAGTCCTCATAATGAGATAATATGTGAATGGCCAGACCCTGAGAATCATGCTATTTTATCTAATTCAATCATTCCCGTAGAGGTCAAGGTTGATAAAAAAAGAGGTTGACTTAAAAAAGAAATTTTGGCATTTTTACTTTGATTGTGCAACATCTAGGCATAGTAAAGGTGTGGGAATTGTCTTGAAATCTCCTCTTGGTCATATTTTCAGATTTACCTATTGATTAGAATTTGAAGAAACCAACAATGTGGTTGAATATGAGTCCTTTTTTTTGGGTATTGAAATGGAAAAAAAATCAAATTCAAATTGCTTAGTATCAAGGGTGATTCAGATTTAGTTATCATGCAAATAAAAAACTAAACTAACATGTAAAAATCAAAGGTTAAGAAACTATAGAAATGTTATGTGGGATACCATGGAGCATCTTGATGCCATCAACCTTGAAGTTATCCCAAGAGAGAAAAATTGCTTAACTGACGAGTTAGCTATTGCTACTTCTATCATGCAGTTGACTGATAATTTAATTGAAGATAAAACTAAGATAGTTATCATTTTTAAACCTTTTATCCCAAATAAATACGAACATGGGCATGCCTTTGATAATGAAACACATTTTATTCACTTTCTAAATAATTTGGATAAGTTTCAAGTTTTTCAGATTCATTTTTGGAATGGTCGACAAAGTTTTTCCCTCCAGTCTTACCCCAAACCTGGAATGGATTTTGTCGTTAGAATCTTAGGTGAATTCTAGTGTTCTAGATTGAGTCTATGTAAAAGTGATTTGGGAATAATCATAACTATTTGGTTAGATTATTTTATTACAAATTACTTGGTCTACTGGATTATATTTGTGTCACGGAAATGGGTAATCTGTGAGGGTCTATTACAAATGGGTTTCCCCCTTATGTAAAAAATATGAAAATCATGATATAAAGTGCCTTAAGGGTTGGAAAAATAATTTATCCCCTGATAGGTTAATGAGTTAAATTTTCTGGCCCTAAATTAATTAAAATCCTAAGCCATAAATTTAGTTAATTCTAGGTCATACGTAAATTTAAATTCTCCAAAGGAAAAGTTCGTCGGTCCTAAAAAATTAAATTTTAAAATGTCCCAAGACTAAGGTAAATTAATTATTTTGATAAATTTTAAACTTTTGATCCTTGGGGGTTAAGTCAAAGTCAAATTTTGGGAGAAATTAACTCAAAAATTCTATTTTTGAGTTAATTAAAATGCATTTAAATGAAAATTTCAAATTTCCTTAAAAATTAAATATTTCGACAAATGAGATTAAAAGAAATTTTGATCTTTATCAATGATTGAGATTGCTTTGCCGAGGATCACTCGAACTAGCCGTTGGAGGATTTATTTTTAAATATGAGGTCATTTGTCAGTTGATCTATTTGATCTCTGAGTCGTGTGCTCAACAAGAAGCTTTGGTGCAACCTTTTTCTGGATAATAAAGAAAGACTTTGGAGTTAAATTTTGCTGGTGTTACTCTTCATGGGAATATTGTAAGATGTTTTATTTTCATGCATGATTTTTTCTAAAGCCAGTAATGATAGCTTCTGAAGAGTGATTTGAGTACATGTATCTTGCTCAGTCGTTGCGGTTTGAATAAAATCTAAATTTTGAACGTAATAACAGGTATCTCTATTTGTTTGAATTTTATTATTATTTTCTCGCTCTATTTTTTATTGTTGGATTGAGCTTTGCAGGGAAATCTTGATTTTAGATCCTCAGGCGTTAGTGGAAGTTTTCAGTTGGACTAGCCAACTCCCAATCTGTGTTTCCTGAAGAGCCCAGCTAAATTAATCTTGTACTTATCATAAGATTTTTTGTTTTATTGATGCATGAGGGTTTCGAGTTAGCACCTCCTTTAAAATTTAAAAAAATTTCAATTTCTGTGTGGCATAATGATAGATCTGGCTACTTAGAGCCTTCAACTTGTAATTATTGTAATTATTGAACTAGGTTTTTGGGGTTTTGAATTTCATCATTGTGTATATCGTTTCTGGGTGTTTTGTTTTTCTTTTTTGCAATTGTAGATCTGAAGGAGAATTTTTGTTTGAAGCCAGATCTAGGCCCTGGAGGGTAAGATTTGACCTCAATATCACTTTGCAGGGATATTATTCAAAAAATTTACAGTCCGAGAGTTTTGAGACTTAAATCTGGAGACTTTATAAGTGTTTTAAAGACAAATATGAAGCAAAAGAATATCATTTTAAATCAAAAACTTCTGGTAATTTTTTTTAGTTTTGGGCTACCATTTTTATGCCTGGAAGCCTCTCGAAATTTTGCTGCTGTCTCTTACTGCGTTTTTCCATCTTTTTTGTTGTGTTTTTACTCTGGAAAAATTTTTGAAATTTATTTTGCTGCCTAGGGTTTTTTCATTTTTTTCTACAATCTTCCCTCCACCCCTCACTGCTTAAACCCTTTTTCATTTGCATCGCGGCTCCTCAACCTGCGTTTCTCCTTTTCCTGCTTCTTTTCCACCATCCTTCATTCTTGCAGCAGTCCTCTACCTGCGTCTAATCCTTAGCCTGCGGTTCCTTCCTCCCTATCCAAGCATTGTCATCCCTGCTCGTTACTCGCTGTAGCTGCATCTCCTATCACAACCTTGCCTTTCTCGTGGCTCCTCGCCCTGCCATCTCTACCTTCGATGCCTTCAACGTGCTGCCGAAGCTCCTCGCTCCCATATGTCGCCAAACCTACAAACAAACAAAACAATTTGATTTTATTTTTTATTAATTTGTATTATGTTTCATGTATGCATTAGGGTTAGGTTTTAATTTTGATTTCATTTGTTTATGTTAGGATTCACTTAATTAATTTTTTTTTATTTTTTTTTTTTTTTTTGAATTTTCAATTTCTTTTATTTTGATTTAATTTTAATTGTTTTGTTTTACATCTTTTATTTTAACTTATGTTTTTGATTTATGTTTTGACTTTTGTTTTTGTTATTTTGATTTTGTTTAAAAAAACATTTAAAAATATCTAAAAAAACCTTAAAAATCTAAAAAAATAAAATAAAATTGGTGACATTAGAATTGCGATGAAATAAATCAAAAGGAGAATCTAACGCTCTCACATTTAATATATATATATGTGTGTGTGTGTGTGTGTGTGTGGGGCCTACGGCCCATTAAAAATTTAAATTTAATTAAGGTCTTCTGATTTTTATCTTTGGTCACATTGAAAAATTTAATTGCCACATTAAATTTGCTTCATAAGCTTAGCACATTAAAAATTTACCTAAGCGATAACTAAATTCTAATCTAAAGTTCCTTGGTGTCTTTTTGTGTGTTAATTGTAAAATTTTAAATTTTGTGGTAGTGATTTCTCTATTGTCAAGTGTGATTAATGTTTTAGAATCATATCTAAAGATTGACTATAGGAGAAAGATAAATTCTAGATCTGGTTATTGAAGAAAATAATTTTAAATCTAGAATCATTGCTTAGCAGTTAATTCTTCACGGTATTTAGAATATATTGCATGATAAAGTTTTGGGCCTTTACATTTAAGGTCATGATCGTTACTTTCATCACATTTATAAATAGATCTGGATAACTTGTTCTCATTTAGTTGATGGTTAATTGAATATTAAGGCACTGGTGTATAATCATTTCTATCTTGTGGTTGTGTTTTATTTGTATTAATTGTTTGATCTATTCATATCAGTTAACTAGGACTTGTTCTATATTCTGCAACTTGTTCATCCTTAAGTCTCCTAGAGCCTGTTTTCTACATGCTACCCTCATTCATTCACACTGGGGACTACCCCGCTTTATTTTTTCTAGGAGAGATTCTAAATGGAGTGAGTAAGGATAAGAGTGACAACCCTTACTCTAAGCATTGTTGCGGTGCCTGGACACTTTGTGCAAAAATTGTGCCATTTCAGATACATCCCAAGCCAAAGAGCTATTATCGCTCAAAATAATGATGTTTTGTTTACAATATCCGTAGAGACAATATGTCAAATTCTTCAAGTGAAACCTTTAGCCCCTCTGCACCTTTTCTCTGTAGATTCCCTCATGGAACTCTATAAAGAAATCACCTTTCCTCTAAGAGCTAAGATTTTTTAAATATTCTTGCTTAAAAATGCAGAATTACCAAGAACAAATCCTCCATACCACTCTTCAATGTTCCCATAAATGACTAGAGAGGTTGTCTTGGTAGTTTCCTGTCTATTAGGTTATCCGACTAATCAGTGGGTTGATGAGATTATTTTAGGATTTCTGTCAGTGTTTTCAACATGTGAAAAACCCTCGATGATCTTCAATTATAGTGATTTATTTATTTATTATTTATTTTATTTAATTATTTTTATTTTTATTTTTTTCTGAAGAAATACATGATCAGTTCTTGAAGTTTTCAACAGAAGGATGTTTCAAATATCAACCAGTTCTTGTATACCCGTTCTTATTTCATCAAGCAGATAAATTCCAATTTCAATTACATAAATTAGATGAGCAGGGTAATCCTTAATCTATAATTCATTGGACTTCCTTGGAAAGGAATAATACCAATGTATTTTCCTTCAGTGACTACACCAATCAATTTTTATATATGGTTGCATACTTTTTTAATAGTGATGTTGTTCCTAGGATTTCCCCTAAAATAAATAAAATTCTTCATCTCAGTGAGTAGAGAAACACTGGAGATTGGTACTTGTATAAAACTATATGGGATTAGAGTATATGGATGTGAGCTTCCTCAATACAAACTGTCTAAACTTGTACCAATTAGGAATTTTGCAATAAAATATATAAGGCAGATGATGAATATGGATTAGTTACACTTTGTGTCAGCTAATAATAAGTCTCAATTTAAGTCAAAATCACAAATTGGACCCTTTATTTGTAATAGTAGAGTAGCAGCAAAGGAAGCAGACCTCCTTCTGAAACAAATGAAATTCAAATTAAGTTTTACCTAGTCTTATGATCCTTTGGGGATTATTTCTAAGCTAAGGGTAGAATAGAAAACTACTCCTTATGAACACACTCCTAGACCAAATATTGAACAATACATGAACTAGGAGAAGTGGCAGGAAAATAAATTGCAGGAAGCAGAAGAGCAGGTTTTCATTTCTACAACTTCACAAACTCCAGTGCCATAGGAAAAACATGCCAAGAGGACAAGGGAAAGTATTTCCCCTCTAGTTTTAGAAATTTAGTAGACAAACTTCATAATGTACAATAAGAAGAAAAAGAACCCTCTTGAAGATCCATTTCAGGAAGAGAGCTCACAAGAACAGACCACATTAGTTTTGAAAGGTCCTTATGCTAAGACATTTCCAAGGGTTGAAGAAATTTTCTCAAGCTCTCTTGTATCTTCAGTCATTCAGGACCCATCAGAATCAGTCCAAACAGGAGAGCTAACTCACACTACTACAGAACCAAATATCTTTGCTTGATACAGGGAAATTAAGAAGAAAAGTGAGGCACTGAAGGCCAACAATTTTTTAGAATTCTGGAAGCTAACTTCTGCTTCCCAGCACATGCTTCTCTCAGCATTCGATATCAAGAAAGGAAAGCTTTAGATGGCCCTTCTTAAGCCTAAAGTTACTTTTCCAAAAACTACAGAAGATTACA
Source organism: Pinus taeda (assembly GCA_000404065.3). Classification (NCBI taxonomy): domain Eukaryota; kingdom Viridiplantae; phylum Streptophyta; class Pinopsida; order Pinales; family Pinaceae; genus Pinus; species Pinus taeda. Next base: position 204,903 of record APFE030251698.1, read on the forward strand.
AACAATTTGTTTTTGCTTTTGACACTAAATAGATTCATCCTATTGACCAGATTGATCTACACAGGCAAGTTGGAGAAATGACTTAGTTCACCTTGACTAGTTCAGCAATGGCAGCATCTAAGTTACAGGTTTCAGTGAATAATATTCATTCCCAGTTAAATCTATAAAAGATATCATCACTTGCCATAGATACAAAGATTAAATCCTTAGAAGATTTAGTAATCAAATTTGGATATGATCCAAGTAATGTTAAATATTTCGAGGAAATGATTAAGAGGAAAAATGTTGATATCCAAGCATCGAGAAAACAACTAAAGATCCCTACCGCTGAAGATCCACAGACCAAAGAAGTTGGCGAGTTAGAAAAGGAAAAGGAAATCATGTTTTAAATTATTGTTGAACAAAATTTACAGATACAGATGATGGAGACTAAACTAGAAAGTCTATTGAAGGAAAAAGAATAACAAGCGGATGTGGCAGCCGCCATTCCTATAGCAACGACCTCTATTTCAGGTACTTCAACAACTCATATTGTAGGGACTTCTATTGCAGTAGTTATGGCAGTGGAAGCACAATCCACAGACTCAACGACTGATTTAGCTAAAGCAATGGGAGATTTTTCCATAAAATGTCAAGAAATTGAAAAGTTGAAGGCTAAACTCAACAATCTCCAAGAGCAGAAGCTAAAAATTGATAATGTTTACTTAGTAGATCTTCAAAAAACTCATAGACTAACTCAAATAATAGAGAATCTAGAAAATGGGTCGAATATTGCTCAAAACATTGGACAGACCAAAGAAAACATCTGGCTAGATATTAATGAGTCTATGACTAATTTGTGGCCTTCCATTGAAATTATTTTCAAGCAGGAGCAATTATTGGAAAAATCAAAGGAAGTAATTGCAGAAGTAAATAAAGACCTAGGTCAAAAACCAAGAAAGGAAACAACATTAATTAGAATTTTGAATTCAAAAACAAGGGAAGAGCTGGAAGAATATGAAATTGAGGAAAAAACCGCAGCTATTTTGGAAGTGAGAAGGATTCTCACTAAAAGGAATCTAATGTTGCAGCTAGAAAATAAATGCGATAATCTAGAAGCTAGTATTTAGAAGTTCCACATAAAGTTTAATATTTTACATCAAAAAGGACTTCTAGGTTTAAGAGGAATGACAGACAGTCTGGTTCCCCTTAAAGAGTACCAGTGCAGGTTGCATGTTATAGCTACATACAAATCCAGATATGCTAATATTAAGGGGACTATTACAGGAAAAGCATTTATTGAAGGTTTGAGTTTTGATTTATTGATTAAACATGAAATCAAACATCTGTTCGTAGTCAAACCCAATTTTCATAAATAAACTGAAGTGGATGAAACATATCGAAAGGTAATCAAATATTCCATTCCAGATGAAGAAAGATGGGAATATATTTTCGAGCTCATTGACTGAACAGACAATAATTTTACAACAATAGACAACAAGTTTTCAGCAACAAGATGAAGCTTTTTACGAACAAAAGGACTTATGATCATCAAGAGCAACAAAACAACAACCTTTTCATCCCAGTCATAACTAGAAGCCTCAAATTCAGTGCCAAGAGGCCTAAGTAGTTTTATTTTCCTATTTTGTAGTCCTATTTTTGTAAAACAATTATGAGATATTTGTAAATAAGTCCTAGTATTTAAATCAAGATATTTTTAGGAAAGTTGTATAAATACTTTGTAGATCAAAGTATAAAGGGTTGAATCATTGTGATAGACTCTTGAGAAGACTTGTAATCCTCTGAAATTATTTTATGAAAGTAATAGAAGGATTATGGATTCATCTTGAAATAACTTGTGTCCCTGTGAGTACTTCTATGTTATTTATATTTTGATTTTGTTTAAATCTTCATATGTTTGAAATTAATGGGAATTTTGGGTATGATAAGATTGGATTTCAATTTATCTGAAAGCCCCCACGAAGTTATAATCAATTACAAATATTAGGTAATTGAGCTTTCTGTTTAGTTAACTCTTCTACATCTTTTAATTATCACTTCCCTTTAAGCTTTAAATATATTTTGTTTGGCTGTAAAAAAAATTGCACGAATCATCTGTATATGACTAGTTAAATAATTTGTTTGAAGACTTAATGAATCATGTATTTTCTAAAGTTCAACCTTACACATCTATTAAAAGATAAATTATGTTAGAGGTGAAGAGTTAGCCCTTCTAATATATCATAAGTAATTAAGATACTACACTTGTTTAACAGTTTAGAACATTGGTCATCCAAAAATCCAAAACAAACAAAGCATTTTAGATGTTCTCGCATAATTCCTTAACCTAGAATTATCTACAGAGGTACAACAACTCTCATCCCTGAGAACTCGAATCTAAGGAATTTCTGGGACTGCAGATTTATTTCACTTTGCAACATTATTTACAAAGTGATATCAAAGGTGATTGCAAGATGCATCAAAGGGGTTTTATCAATGTACATTTCAAGGGAACAATTTGGTTTTCTTCTTAATCGTCTCATACATGATGTTACAACAACTGCTCAAGAATTCATCCATACTATCCATACTCGTATAAAGAAGGTCGTGATTATGAAGATCGATCTCCATAAGGCCTATGACTATGTGGATTGGTCGTATATGCATCTTATTTTGTTCAAGGTTGGACTTTAGTATCGCAATTTTGAATGGATTATGGCCTGCACTATTTTTGTTTGTTATGCGATTATTATTAATGGTTATCCCATTCCTTTTTTCTCTGTTGGTAGAGTTCTTTGACAAGGGTGCTACCTCTCCCCTCTGTTGTTTATTTTGGTAATGGATGGTTTGATCTTGAACATCAGTCACATGCGAGGGCTCGCGGTCTATTTTAGGGTTTGGCTATATCTAGGGAAGTTAACATTGCACACCTTTTTTTGGTTGATGATATCCTAACTTTTGGTGTCATTTCTAGAGCACAATGGTCCTATTTACATTACATGTTTCTCAGATATGGAGCATCCTCTAGGTTACTTGCTAATGGTAGAAAATCTATCCTTTATTACTCTTTTGTTGATATGGTGAACATAGAATTCATTGCAGGCATTTTTGGCATTCAGAATGCACCCCTAGAGCCTAGAATCAATTAATTGTGTTTTAGACTTAAGCCCAATAATTATAAAAATTGTTATTGGCAATGGATGGTTCAGAGATACAAGAAGAGGCTTAACAACTGGACACACAGATGGCTCACTTTGGGAGGTAGATATGTGCTCATACAGGTAGTTATTCCACAACTATATGTTTATTGGTCTCATCTATATTGGATTCCTTTGGGCATTCTCACGAAGATAAACATTATCATCTCCTAATTTCTTTGGAGTGTCATAGGAACTGTCACCAAATATCATTTATGAAAGTGGGGTGGATGGACCTTCCCCAAGGAATTCAGAGGTTGGGGTTTACTGGATCAAAGGATATTTGGTATTGCATTGTTAACTAAATATTTCTGGAGGGCACTAAAGGGAAGAGGCATCTGGTAGGACATTATTCATGAAAAATATTTGAGGGGCCATGACATTGAACTTCTATTTCGAAATCTGACATCCACTAAGACTCAGGGGTCACTGATTTGGAGGGGTTTTATCAAAATCCTTCCCTAGTGGCACTATTGGATGACATCGGAGTTTGGGAGTGGCCATAAGATTCTAATTGGTACATACAATATATCTAGACTTGTCAGGGAGCATTTTCTGAGTCTTCATACTTTAGTTTGTACAATGCAAAGTTTATTTCTTCCTATAGTAGGCCATCAAACAATGGTTGGCAGGTTTCCCTATCTGGCATTTGGCAGAAGACATTGGTTTGACTCAACAAGGTGCGGAGGAATGGCAGGAGTATATTGGACAACTTGGATTGGATGGCTTGTGTCATAGGGATAATGGTGACCATTTCATATTGAGAGGTAGGCTACTTAACCATTCGATTATGTGGCGGATGCATACCAATTCTATATAAGACAAGTACTGGATCTTCATAACACAACTTGGTTTTATAAAATTTGGAAGTGGCGAATCCCACTCAAAATCGGCTTATTTTCGTGGTTGGTATGGATGAACAAATCCTTGACATGGGACAACCTACAAAAGAGGGGACATATGGATCTAGGAATGTGCACTCTGTGTAGAGAAAGCTCAGAATCTGGGTTGCACATTTTCTTTCTATGCCCTATTACTCGGCAGATCTGGGAGCACATTTCTCTCATTCTAATGATCCCTGACAGAAGGTCGCACGGTATGGAGAATTGTATTGATTAGTGTTCTGTTGGATGTGGGAACGACAAGGAGATACCATTATACATTATTCAGGAAATATGGAATACGAAAAACAAGCACATATTTGAGGGCAGACCGACCAATAAAAGTATGATATGTTAGAGGACTCTCGATTGGATGTCCTCTTATTCCAATGATCATGATAAGGTCAAAGAAACTCCACATCACAAGAATCCCCATGAGATCCTTTTACTTGTGGGATTTTTTGATGGGGCAGATCAACTAGGAATATGTGGGTATGGCACAATCTTGAGACTAAATGAGGGCTCTCAATATGAGATATTATAGAATGGAGGAACTGGAACCAATACCAAGGAAAAGATATTGGCTTTGTGGGGCTTACTCGGGTTAATGAAGGAGAGGCATACTGATAATTTTCATGTATTTAGGAACTTCAGATCTGTCATTCTGGGCATCCAGGTTCTTACTGAATTTTACCCTTCCTCCCCTTCTGGATCGATAGAGCGGATCAGGCTCCTTATGGAAAACATCAATATTAGATCAACTTCTCACATTTACAGGGTGGTGAACAAGGAGGCAGATGCAATGTCGAAGGAAGGCCTTCTAGGTACCTTTGGTTTTATGAATTTCAGATTAATTGTGGAGGAAGCCATCAAGGAGGTGGGCACACTAATATTACCTTAAATGACAGGCCTATTATATGCTTTTTTAATATAAGCTATTTTGGAGAATGTTTTTATTCTAGGTAGAGAACTAGCCTACATACTGAAATTTGGCCACTTTGGTAGATGTTTTTTTTATTTATTGGTTTTTGTTGTTTTACAAGTTGTTCTTGTTTGATACTCCTGGGTATATTTTGTCACACAAGATGGAAATTTCTGGATGACATTTCTGAACAATGTACTGGATCTTATATTTCTCTAATAGAAATCCAATGTTTTTTTTCTCTAAAAGAAAAATGATACTATAGTGTAGAAACGCTCTCTATTTTCTCTCTCCCTATCCACTCTCGGTAGCTCTACTCATCTACGAAACAAAATGCACTCAAATAGAATGAAACCCCTTTTTCCACCTAGTGGCCCTGTTATAACACAACCTAAGAGCCTACTAGTGGTTAGGTTTAACTCTTTCAACTCTTAATTAGAGTTACAATATTGAATCTTCTAGGGTCTTCTTCATCATGATCATGTAGCTAGCCCCTTTCCCATGAATAAATGGGCCTAATGTGGCATTCTCTTGAATTATGGTGGTCGATTTAGAAAGGTCAATTTCTGAGAGGCATAACTTTCTCATACAAACTCCAATTGAGGTGATTTTTGTGTTGTTGTAAAGGTATCGGCATGTAGATTATCGAATCTATGTTTATTGTAAGGTCGGGACCAAGAAAAGTGTTTATATAGGGCTTCAAAATGGCTCCTTAAGTGTTTGATCCATAATTTTCCAAACTAGGATCGTTGGTAAAAATGGTTCTATGAGTTGCATTAGGGGATTTTTGAGGTAAAAAATGGGCCTCAAAACAAAATATGTACTAACAAAATTAACTTTAAAATAACCAATAGGAATCAAGATGGTGATGTCATCCCCAAGGGTAAATATTTTGGAGGGAAAAGAAGAAAACTACTTTTTAATTATATTTTCAGCTCATCTCCTTATATGTTTACATGTCAAGTGCAGACACCCCTTGGAAGCATAATTAAATTCCACATCCAATGAGTACCCATTCTACGTACTTCTGAGTAGACCCACATTGAAAAAAATGAAAATACATGAAAAAAATGTGTTTAACACACTTTTTCCATGTATTTTCATTTTTTTCGGTGTGGGTCTACTTGGAAGTATGCATAGTGGTTGCTTGTTGGATGCGGAATTAAATTTTTCATCTAATGAGTGTCTACACTTGAAAATTAAGTAAATCTATAAGGAAAGAAGATGAAAATACAATAAAAAGTAGTTTCTTTAAAGAATTCATCCTTTACTTTATTATTTTATTATTTTATCTATTATTTTATTATTTTCCTTAGGAGGCCCATTTTAGACATCAAAATTATCCTAATGATTCCTCCACTTTTTCCACTCTAATGCATCAAGATGAATGACAAATAATATAATGATCCAATCTGGATCATGCCTCCCAATATTGGGAGGCTTTTGGTCTTTTCCCACCTTCTCTCGGATGTACCATTTAGCCTTACATGAAAGTTTCAACCCAATTTTACAAAGGTCATGTTACCCCAATATTGTAGTCTTGGACCTCTTTTGCAAAACTATATCTTTTTTGATCCCTGCTTGAGCATCTGGAGCCAAATCCTCTACAAAAGGGAAGACCTATTCATCTTCCTCGTTTAGTATGGAATTCTCATAGAGTTTCATATTCTTTATATTCGTCATTAAGTAAATGCACATGTATGGGGGTACACTGAGTCTATAGGAATTCTCTCCAACCTTTTTCAATCTCTGAAAGGCACCATATCGCAGATCCTTGATTTTATTACCAAGACCCTATAGCCTCTCCTTATCCAACAGTAACGGTACTTTGTTTCCCACCTTGAATGACTACTCTATTCTATGTTGAACATAATGTCTGTCCTTGTATTTTATCTGTGACTTCTACAACAACTCTTGTACTTGTATATGGATGTAATTGATCTTCTCAACATACCCTTAAGGAATCCCATATTAGTCTTCCCTCACTCCTCCTTATTTTTCATATGCAATATCCAAAGGTGAAGGTGGAAAATATCCAAAACAATTTTCGAATGGAGACTTACTAGTAGAAGCGTGGACTGCTATGTTATAAGAGTGTTGTATATAGACCATATTTTCATCCCAAGTCTATGGATGCTTCTGATTGTAACCCTTTAAAAGTTGCACCAAAGTCATGTTGACTACTTTTGTATTCCTCTCTATCTGTGGATGGAATGTTGTTGACCTATTCAACTTTTGTCCATCTTCTCCAATAATGTAGTCCAAAATAAACTGAGAAATATTATGTCCTTGTTTGAAATTATTCTCCTTGGTATCCCAAAGTGGACCTAGACCTATCCAAAGAACAAGTTCGTTGTTTATTTCCTACTGATGGTTTTTTTATAGGGCATTAAAACATACATCTCGTTGAACCTATAACTACCATGAACATGTAGTCATGTCCCTTCTGATTTGTTGGTAAACATCCCACAAAGTCCATGGAAATGCTTTCCCAAGGATGAGTTGGTATAGGAAAGAAATGATATACACCTTGTTTCCAGTTAATAGGTTTATTGTTACAAAAAAACATGCGTTCTCTTATGAACCTAGCTACGACTTCTTGCATCCTGGGCTAGTACACATACCTCTGGAAGTTGGTCATTGTCTTCCCTACACCAAATTCCTATAGACTTTGAGTTGTGAGCCTCTCTTATCACTTGTAGTTGCTCACCTTTAGGAAAACATAACTTATTTAACATGTAGAATAACTTGTTGTCACTTTTTCTATCACCTAACGCATACGTGCTTCAGAAGATATGGAAGCTTCCTAGAGACAGTCTCTGGGTTGAAGGAAGACCAGTGCCTAGGATATCTAAAAGAGAGGAGTGCTTTTGGATATTATAAGTAGGGATTTATACTTCACTCCAATTTTCACATAGTTGGAAAAGATAATAAAAGGGGATTAGTTCAATATTCCTTCATCAAGGTAAACTCAAGCTAATACATGGATCTAAATGCACAGGGGGTATTTCGGGCCAATCTCAAAGAGAAATGTTTGGTTTTGGTGACTAACACGCAGCAATAAGCATCTTTAATATTAGCGTTGTAGAAAAATAAAGAGGAGGAAATAAATAAGGGAATTCGATGCAGAGGGTTGGATATAATGCAAAATCCTAAGTATCAAGCTCCAACAGAAGTATGAAATAATGAGGAGGTGAAATGGTAGGAATTGTGGAGCGTGAATTAAGGTTTCATACTCTATACCTCATGGACACGCATAAGTAAATCTATGTTGATTATAGGTACACGAGTAAATATGTAACTACCCAGGTATTATTACTACTCAACAACATACATATAACCATAAGAGAGTGAAACTGACAGCTTCATTACACAATTTTAGTAGAAGAGAAATATACATGAATTAAAATAAAAAGAGGAAAACATACTGCTCATTGCTATGATAGGAATCAACATAATAGTTTCCTTAATCCTTCAAGAGTCCAAATCACCAGTCCATTACATTTAGAAAAGTATCGCTCAAGTCCCTCATGAATAGGAAAATAGAACCAAAAGTGGAATCACAGAATTTGGACCACTCGGGTGAAGAATTATGGAACCACTATTAAGTGTTTCTTCCCTTTTTTAAAAGTATAGGGAGAGCTTTGAAAACTAGTTACAAAATATCTCATTCAGAGCTCCAGCTACCTAATAGGCTAGCTATCTCGGCGTGCGATAACTCTGTTGCCAAAATGATTACAATTAAGATTTGATTCCTTTGAACTTTAAAATGAAAGAAATACACAATAAACAAAAATAAGGAAAACTGAATGATGGTGAGGAAAATATCTCCCAACCATCCTTTTAATTGCATCTAATCAGGCCACATCTCTACCATGATGATTCGGCCAGTTCGACTATCGATTTCCTCTTTAACCACTTGAATTCCCTACTCTCTCGAGCCTGGATAAATCAACTATGGTGGCCTTGGTGGTGTTGCGAAATCACAGCTGCCAACTCGTTCATCCCCATAACTTCCTGTATCATGCTATTGGAGCCCAATATGCCTTGTAGTGTCACCATAATGAAATATCAGAGAAGTCCCATATCACAAACTTCATAGTGATGCGAAATTCAAATCTGCTGATTGTCGATCTCTGATATCACAAGCCCCTCCTACTTACCCACTTTCTGCATTTCTCTCCATAAGACAGAGGGCGGTGACCATGTGCTTAGCCTTAAGGTGCTCAAGAATTTAGACTCCTGCCGAGGGCTATCGTTCCTTTGTAAACTGTTCTTTGACCCTGGTTCTTTAAGTCCCTCTTGACGTGGGCCAACCCTTATATCAGAGACCCTTCATCGACGTTTTCAAATTAGGGATTTAACTTGGGGGATGCGATATTTCACCAATCGCTGATATACCTCTGTGTTCAACCCAATCTCTTGGTTCTTTGGCTCTTCTCGTGACTGCGTGCCAACCCCTATATTGGATCCCATTAATGAGAGGATTTCAATCAGAGGTTTTACTCTAATGCAACAACACGCCTCAACCTGCAAACATTGATTTGCGATTTAACATCATCCTTTGCCACATGGCACCTCATGATTGGTGACATGTATCACCCTTTTTTGGCCTCTTATGACCCCTAGAAATTCTAAATCTGCCTACCACATGTCCACCGTACTACCATGTCATGATGACATCAGCCACCATGTGGCATATCAGAACCAATCTCTGTTCACCATGTGTCCCTTATCGGATCCAATCTATGTTCACCATGTGTCCCTTATTAGAACCAATATGACATTTCCACACATCCCATTGGAGGAGAGAGAAAAGGCTCAATCCTGCTATGGTTTTTAAATAAAATCATTCGTTAATTTACATTAGCCCCTCCCCGATGCTTTAACACTTAAGGCATAGTCCTGACGCTTTAACACTATCGATGTTCGTTGATCGCAACTTTCTTAATGCTGTCACTTTGAAAATGCTGATCGTCGATATGTGATATGGCCTGAACTCGTCGACTTCCGATTATTGATTTGACCTTGACCTCTGATTGGTAGGACCTCCGATTTATGGGAGCTTCGATATGCTCTTCTTTCTTTCCTTTCAAAGGCTAAAAACCCTTAAACTTCAACTGGCCATATCTTCTAATCCAAAAGTCCATTTTCAGACTTCCACATACTGATGGAAATCTTGTTTAGAGAAATTTCCAATGAAGAGGGTCTAATTTATATTTGAGTGATTTTGTGGCATGGAATGTGGTTGTAAACGTTTATGTTCTTTTGCACCCTTTTGATAGCTGAAAACACATTTTGTATTGAGTGACAAGATTGGCTCCAACTGGGGATAATGCCTTGCTGGCAAGGTGATGAGAACTTGCAAACCAATAGCCTTCACCATTGGGAATGGAATAAAAAAATATAATGAACTTATACATCCAGAATATCTCCATGGAACTTTATTTGTAGGGAGTCCTTTCCTCATCGAACTGAAATGCAGGAATATAAATTCTAACAACTAGAAATTAAATTCTCAGCTAGTGAGCTTATTTATGTACAACTTCTACTTATGTATAGGGAATAAATTCAACCAAGTGAAGTCAACCTTCCCATGACACCATTTCAACATCATGGTACTGGACCTTATGCCATCATCCTCTAGGAATTCAACATTAAAACATGCATGTACCACACAAAATATTTGGACAAAAAAATAGATATGTGCCCCCAACTTGGTAGTTGCTTCTCAACTCTTTGAATCTCTTCCCTGAACCTTCTAATGGGGCTATGTTCTTTAAAATCAGTGACTAACATAAGCATGCACTCGATAAGAACTTCAGATGAAAGATTTGACACATACCTTGGAATTGATGTACACTGTTGCAGGCCAAAGAAAGATTCCATATAGTCAATTATTGTATCATGGAACTGATGAGAAAAAATTATAGTTGTCTCCCTTTCTTGAACAGTTTCCAGAGAGGAATATTTCTGCAACATGCAACCATAGTCATTGCTTGGCTCTTTAACTTTGGGCTACTCTTGAAGGAGTTGTTGTTGGTAGTCTTCGCCCCACTTTTTTGTAAGTAGATCCCTTTGACAATATGCAACCATCTCATCCTCCTTTGAATCTTATGTGTCATGAATCAGAGAATCTTCATCAACTTTAATATTAGCTTCTTGAACTGGTTCTCCATTTGAAGGATGTGGGTCGTAAATTGGATCCTCTTTGTCAACCTCCTGGTGGGCGTTCTCTTTTTGTGCATCTTCCCATAACTGAGACTGTTGTGGTTTTGCATCACTTGAATCTCCATCGGAGTCATACACATCACAAGAAGGAGAATAATCAACTTTAGCATAATATGATCTATGGGGGTTTATTTGCAGCTCTATGATGTATCCTTATTCTCTTTCTCAATCACTGGGTGATGCTTCTTGACGGGAGTATATGTTTTCTTGGAATCGAGTATCACAAACATCTTCAACAGGGTCATTAACCTCAAGAATATTTTCAACATTAAAATGTGCACATAAATCCTCAAACAGAGCACCTGGTGGATATAATATTTTGCAATAATGATTGAATGCCATGTGAAAACTCTTTAAGGAGGATATGCTGCCACGAGGTATTGTTCTATACCAAATTCTAAAATCTTCTTCTAAAGAGTACATGAATAATTTCATTTGCACATCCTCAAAAACAATACCTTGTTGTTCCATGCATTCATGAAAATCCTTAAGATGTTGGTCCGACCTTCTATCTGTGTTTCCACTGAATCTAGGAAAATAGGTATTCCATTCATGAAATGAAGGGACATGATTGGGATAACCAGAAATAGAAGAAAAATCCAGTGGGCCAAATTTGTTGGCCAAGAGTGCAGGGATGGCCATTTTGAAAACCTCTCTAGGTGAGTAATCTCAAGTTCAAATGTAGGGGAATTTTTTTTCTATTTAGCATCAGAGTGACTATGAGGTTGCTTGAAAGAAGATATGATCAAATAGAGATATAAACAGTGGAGTTTCTAGGATGTTTACCATAATATTGAAATACTGGAGTCGCCAAGGTATTTATAAATGGAATTCAGGCAATGGAGTCCCCTAGGTGAGAGATATTCAACCCACACTTCCCTTGCTTACCTGACAAAGGGAATGTAAAAATTTGTCGTACCCAGGGAAAAATATTTTGATTCATTCCCCAACAACGGTGCCAAAAAGATGTTGTTGCTTTTTCTATCACATATCACACAATTGCTTTAGGAGATATTGAAGCTTCCTAGAGACAACCTCTGGGTTGAAGGGAGACCAGTGCCTAGGACATCTTAAAGAGAGGAGTTCTTTTGGGTATTATAAGTAGGGATTTCTGTTGCATTCCAATTGTCACATAGTTGGAAAAGATAATGAAAGGGACTTGGTTCAATAGTCCTTCATCAAGGTAAAATCAAGCCAATACATGGATCTAAATGCATGGGGGTAAATCGGGCCAATCTCAAAAGAGAAATGTCTGGTTCTGGTGTTCGACATGCAACAATAGGTAGCTTTAATATTGGCATTGTAGAAAAATGAAGAGGAGGAAAGAAATAAGGGAATTCAATGTAGAGGGCTGGATATAATGCAGAATCGTGAGCATCAAGCTCCAGGAGGAGTATGAAAGAATAAGGAGGTGAAATGGTAGGAATTTTGGAGCGTGAATTAAGGTTTCATAATATATACCTCATGGAAACACTTGTCACTAATCATCATAAGTAAATATGTGTTGATTATAGGTACACAAGTAAATTGAGAACTACACAGGTACTATTACTACTCAACAACATACATGTAACCATGAGAGAGTGAAACTAGCAACTTCATTACACAATTTCAGTAGAAGAGAAACATACATGAATTGAAATATTGCTCATTGCTCTGATAGGAATCAACAAAATAGTTTCCTTAATCCTTCAAGAGTCCAAATGAACAGTCCATTACATTTAGTGAAGTATCACTCAAGTCCCTCATGAACAAGCAAATAGATCCAAAAGTGGAATCACAAAATTTGGACCACTCAGGTGCAAAATTCTAGAACCACTATTATGTGTTTCTTTTGTCTTTTTATAAGGAGAGGGAGAGATTTAAAAATTAGTCACAAAATATCTTAGCAAGAGCTCCAGCTGTCTGATCGACCAGTTGTCTCGGCGTGCGATAACTTTGCTACTAAAATGATTACAATCATGATTTTTTTCCTTTCTTTAAAATGCAATAAATACAGAATAAATAAAAATAAGGAAAACTGAATGATGGTGAGGAAAATATCTCACATCCATCCCTATAATCACCTCTGATCAGGCCATGTCTCTACCATGATGATTCGGCCAGTTTGCCTATCGCTTTCCTCTTTAACTGCTTCAATTCCCCACTCTCTGGAGTCAGGAGCAATCAACTGTGGTGGCCTTGGTGGTGTCGCAGAATCACAGATGCCAACTTGTTCATCCCCTTAACTTTGTGTATCATTCTATTAGAGCCCAATATGCCTTGTAATGTCTCTATAGTGCAATATCAGAGAAGTCCCATATCAAAAACTTCACAGTGGTGCGGCATTCAAATCCACCGATTGTCGATCTCTGATATGACAAGCCCCTCCTGCTTAGCCCCTTTCAGCATTTCTCTCCATAAGATTGAGGGAGGTGACCAAGTGCTAAATTATTTAAACTCCTACTGGGGGCTATTGTTCCTTTGTAAATAGTTCTCCACCCCTTGTTCTTTAAGTCCCTCTTGACCGTGGGCCAACCCTTATATTGGAGCCCCTTTATCAATGTTTTCAAATCAAGGATTTAACTTGGGTGATCCAATATTTCTTCGATCGTTGATAGCTCTCTATGTTTAGCCCCAACCATTGGTTATTTAGCTCTTCTCGTGACCGTGTGCCAACCCTAGTATCAGAGCCCCTCAATCGAAGGTTTTACTTTGATGCAACAACATGCCACAACCTACAAATGTTGATTTTCGATCTGACATCATCCTTTGCCACATGGCACCTTGTGAGTGGTGACACATGTCACCCTTTTTGGCCTCTTATGACCCCTGAAAATGCCGAATCTTCCTGCCATGTGTCCACCGTACTACCACGTCTTGATGACGTCAGTTTCCACATGGCATATCAGAACCAATCTATGTTCACCACGTGTCCCTTATCGAAACCAATCTCTGTTCACCATGTGTCCCTTATCGGAACCAATCTCACATTGCCACATGTCCCATTGGAGGAGAGACAAAAGGCTCGATCTTGCTATGGTTTTTAAATAAAATCCTTCGTAAATTTTCATTAGGCCCTCCCCGTTGCAGTAACACTGAAGGTATAATCCCGACGATTTAACACTATCGGTGAAAGATCCCGTTAACCCTAAGGACATGAAGGGTGTCTACTTGATCCCTTGTTCATGTGGGACCCCCTATATTGGGGAAACAGGGTGCTCCATCCATCAAAGGATCTGTGAACATGCGGCTGACCTAAGACATGGAAGATCCAAGTCTTCAGCGTTAGCAGAGCATGTGGAAAAGACCAAGCATCAGGTGTGTATTGAGGAGGCCAAGGTTGTTGCTAAAGTTGCTCAGTTCCATCATCATAAATTTAGGGAAGCTATTGAGATTGAAAAGAGGCCGAGCAATCTCAATAGAGATGATGGCTGGAAAATCAGTAGGTGATGGATTCCAACACTCTCTTCTTAGTCGGTTTTTCTGCCCCCTCCTCGTTTTTTGAGCTCTTACTATATATATATATAT
>APFE030251698.1:220375-231149 GCA_000404065.3 Pinus taeda
AACTTAACTTATTTCCAGGAATAATAATAATAATAATAATAATAATAATAATAATAATATTAAAATAATTTGACCTGGGTCCTAAGGTCAAAATTAGCCGTTAGTCAATTTAGCCGTTGGAGTCTGTGCTCAGACTATTTAACATGCTAAGCTAGATCTATTTCTTCAACTTGTCCTGACGATGAACCACATTGGTTGATTCGAAACGCGTCGACAAATGTCTGTCTACATGTGATTTACGCCGAAGTTATTCTTTCAACTATCGGTGTTCGCTGATTGCAACTTTCTTAATGTTGTCACTTTGAAAACGCTGATCGCTGATATGGGATATGGCCTAGAGTCGTCGACTGCCGATTGCTGATTTTACCTTGACCTTCGATATTGTGAGACCTCCAATTTGTGGGACCTCTGATATGCTCTTATTTCTTTTCTTTCAAAGGCACAAAACCCTTAAAACTTCAACTGGCCATATATTCTAATATTGAAGTCCATTTTCAGACTTCCACATACCATTGGAAATATTGTTTAGAACACTTTCCAATGGATAGGGTTCTATTTAGATTTGAGTGCTTTTGTGGCTTGGAAGATGGCTTTAAAAGTTTATGTTCTTTTGTACCCTTTTGATAACTAAAAACGCATTTTGCAGTGAGTGACAACATAACCCATTCTAGATATGGTAGTGAACCATGTTGTCACCATTGTGCACCTAGTGTTGCAACTAATTAAACACCTCCTTGAAGTCTTCATAATCTACATGTGCTTCTTTGTATGCGTCATGGGTAAAAGGATCCATGTGCACCAAAATTGTGATCTTTGATGTGGGTGGCCTTAAAAGCATGTTGGCAAACTTATTTGTGTTTCCCTTCTTGTACTTGATTACTAAATGAAACTACTGTAAAAACTGCATCCACTTGTAATTCCTAGTTTGTTGTAGCTTACTCTGGGCTTGCAAGTGTTGTAGTATCTCGTGATCAGTGTGAATTATTGTCTCCTTTCCATCATATAGTGTTTCCACTTCTTCACAACTTTCACTAGGGAATATAACTCCTCGTCGTAGATAGGGTAGTTGAGAATCACCCCATGAAATGCTTCAAAATGGTACCATAAAGGCCTTCCTCCTTGCATCCAAACTACTTCCATATCATACCCACTCACATATATCTCCACTATGAAGGGTTGTTGCAAATTTAGTAATGCTAGAACTAATACTTGACTAACTTCTTCTTTAACTCCTCAAAGTCCCTGTGATGACCCTTTCCCCTCTAGAAACTCTTTCCACTCATTGTTATGTCATGGAGTGGTGGTTCTACTACTCAAAATGAGGCTATGAATTTCCTCAAGTGTTGTGTTACCCCAATGAAACTCCTAACCTTAGAAACATTAGTAGGAACTAAAAACTCCATGCTTACCTCCATCTTGGTAGGATCTATCTTAAAGTGTCCTTCCCCTATCACATATCCTAGATACACCAAATACTATCGTGCAAACTCACACTTCTTGAGATTTTCTAGTAGGTGTTGCTTCTTTAATGTCTCTAGCACCTGTATCAAATGTGATATGTGCTCCTCCCATGTAGAATTGTATACCAGTATATCATTGAAATATACAATAACAAATAAATATACAAAAGGATGAAATATATCTTTCATTATCCTCATAAGTGTAGTTGGTGCATTGCATAGGCCGAATAACATGACTAACCACTCTTGAAAACATTTCTCAGTTTTAAAGATGGTTTTCTGGGTATTGTCTTCTCTAAGTTGAACCTAGTTATATCTAGACTTCAAGTCCAGCTTGGTGAAGTAATTGGATTGATGTAATTGATCCAATAGATCATCTATCCTAGGCAGGGGGTACCTTTTCTTAAGCATAATTTTGTTTAATGCTCTACAATTAGTACACATCTGCCAAATCCCATCCTTCTTTGGCACAATGATAATGGGTGACCTACATAGTGATGTACTGGGTTGAATGAAACATTATTCCAACAACTACAACAATTGTTTTTTCAACTCACTTTCTTCTGTAATGCACTACATATATAGCCAATGTTTGGCAATGGGAAATCTGGCAACAACTAGATCTCATGCTCTACTTTCCTCTTGGGTGGCATCCCTTTAGGCTCTTGGAATACACCCATGTATGCCTATAGAAACTCTTATAATTTTTGTTTTTATTTCTTGGTACACCCCTCTAGGGATGACTTTGCTCTTACTAACTATTCTATAGACTTATTTTCTCTCAAAAACTATAAAACATACTTCTTGATAGAACTGATCAGTTTCTTGGTTTTGTTGGAACTCACTAATGAAATTTTGGACTTGCCGTTGTGTGCATTAATGGTGACGGATTTTCCATCCTTGATGAGGCGGTACCGACCAGATTTCCACATGAATATTTCTTCCCACATGTACATATATGGAATTCCAAACACCACTCTACGTGCATCAAGGAAAACTACATTTAGTTCTACTTCATAAAGTAAATAATCACTCATAAACAATATGATTTTTCACTATTTGGTTACCTATATTTCCAAATCATTATTGAACCATCCCAATGGACATGGGCTTGGATGATAACAAAATTGTAATGTCAATTTGTTGACTAGCTCTGCTCAATGAGATTCACGTGTGATCCTGAGTTAAACAAAGCATCAATCTTTGTCTTCTTAACATGTATCTTTATATTGAAGAATTTGGCCATTTCCTTCTCTTCTTGTTGCTCAAGGATACTCAAATTCACCCCCTTCTACACTAATGTATCGAAAAACTTCCCATCCACGTACGAGCTTCTTTCCACCTAGTTGCTTGAATAAGTGACCATGAGATTCTTCTTCTTAGCATCTTTGTTTTTATTCTACAGTTTGATCTTTGGATGCAACTTTTAACACTTCTCCTCTATATGGTCGTCAATGTTACAATGGTTGTAGTGGTTGCTGGGATCTTTTCACTAGTGTGTTGTGGTTCCTATCCCTTTTTCATTTCACCCCGTCGACATCTTCTTCCCCTCCTTGAAATCTTCCTGGTACTCCTTCTGCTTTGACCCACTTGATTTCCCTTTATTTTGACCTACATTCTCTAGGTATTATGCCTATACACAAGCCTTGTACACTAATATAGGTTTTAAAAAAATCACTTTCTTCAAAATATGACTATGTAGAGCCCCCAGATATTTGAGAAGTGCCTATGGGTTCTTTGGGGAGATGCCCAATATTATGGCCATATTTGTAAACTTTGTGGTGTACCCTTGTACACTCTGCCCCTACTTCTTCCTGAATTAATTCTGCTAATTCCAATGGTCATCTACATACCCGATAGGGTAGAATTGTGAATTTATCATGGTTTCTAAATCCTCCCACTTCATGACTGAAAGATCTCCCTCCAACCTTAGGGTCTCCATGTGGCTTTCCCACTAGATCATGGCATGGCCCTCTAATTTTAGCTAAGCAAATGAGACCTTATGTTCTTCCTCTACACGATGAACACTAAAATGAACTTCTAATTGATGCAAATAGTGTTTTAAATTTATAGTGTAAATATCTCCTTGATACGACTTGATATTGACCTTCACTTCAATTTTGAATAGGGATTCTGAATGGTTCATGATGACACTCAAACTAGATTGTTCCTTTTCAGGTTCTTTCTTAGATTCCCTCTATGGTTCTTCTTGATATATTGATTCCCCTCTGATCCAACCTCCACATTAGAACCTCCATCTTCTTTAAATAGCCCAAGATTATTGCTTAGGGCTCCCATGAGGAGGCTTGTCTTACAATTTATGTTTGCAACTTGTGCTTCCAATCATGCTAGCCTCTCCTAATTTATAGGATCTTAAGGGTTGTTAATTGATTCATTGATGATGGTTGGGGTTTTACAACTTTTATCTTAGCCAATCTAGATCCCCTACAAATCCCACAACATATCGAAAGAAAACTTATTTGATACCAAAATGATCTGTAAACTGCCACGGATATTCCATTGGACAATTTGTCACAATAGATATTGGAAAATTTGGAATCTATAGTTTGATGGTTTATTTCTCCTTAAAATTATAGATTTGTTAGTTATTGTTTATTGCATGTTCACACAAATTATAATTATGTAGAAAATAGAGAAAAAAATAGAACAATCACTCACAAACCACAATAACACGAGATATGACCTAGGAAACCCTTTCAGGAGAAAATTGAACTGGAAGGAGGTTGCTCTACTCTCTTTATCTCTAAATGTAAATGGATTCATGTACAAATAAGTGAGACATGTGTCTTGTGGGCTACTGCAGTGAAAAATACCTTGCTATTCACTTTATCCCTATCCACTCTTGGCTACTTTGCTCATTTTGGAATAAAATGCACTCGAATAGAACATAACCCCTTTCCTCCCAGTTCTACGGTTATAACACAATTCGATAACCTACTAGTGTTTAGGTTTGAATCCTTCAATCTTAACTAGAGTTATCATATTTACTCTTCTAGATTATTTTTCGTCATCATCACATGGCTAGCCCATTTTCCATGAATAATGGGGGTTCATGTAGCATCCTCTCAAATTATTGTGGTTAATTTTGATAGGTCAATTTTCTTTGAGGCATGACTTTCTCATATGAGTTTCAACTAAGTTGATTCTTGTGTTATTGGAGTCTAGGTCTATTGTAAGGTTGGTACCACAAAAAGTGTTCGTTTAGGGTGGTCTGTTGTTAGTGGAAAAATTATAAAATGGTAGAGACCTTGAGTTCAAACATATGGTCCAACAAAGGATTCTTTGTAGTCTAGCATAACATCGTCATTTTCACCTTACTCAAGAGGAATAAGGCATCTCACTCGAGGCATGCCATGACCTTACTGAGATAGGGATTAGAACGAGGCCTCCAGGGGAGTCGCACAAAGATTAACACTTCTATCTAACTCAGAAATCATAGCACCTAGTATATAACCATCTCAACGAGAAATAAGCAAAGCATACAAAGAACCAAAAGATATACACATTCATTCATAATAATTTTTTTAAAGAGGCCCATAAAACCAACACATTCAGATCCATAAACATCCCTGCAACTCTTTCATTAGCTTCAAACATCATTACATCAATACATTTTGGCTATAAGGCCTTTCAGATAAACCTAGGGAATCAAAATATAAACTAACTCAGAATTAGGTAAGCACAGAAAAATGCTAAGTCCTATTAGACTCAGGGACAACATCTAGGTATACAAGCTTCTCCTCTTTTGGTTTCCTTTCCTTTGAACTTTTATGCACTCCGCTTGCTTGAACTGATAGTTTCTTCCTTAGATTCCATGCCCTTTCCTCCTTGGTTGCTTATGTGTTTCAGATGTGATTGCTCCCTCTCTTGTTAACGTCCTTTGTGGCTTAGATACTTCAGAGACTAAGGGATCTTAGCAAATTTCCTTTCTTTCATCTACTGCTTCCTCTGCAGCTTCCCATCAGTTAGATTTGGTCAAAAAATGTTAAAAACTTGTCCCCCAAAATAAAGGATCCAACAGGCCCCGACCATAATCGATTGAATCATCCCTGATTTAATCCTTTGTTGATGCTACTATTACTTGTTTTTGTTGTCAGGCTACTGATTTTGTTGCTCCTTCTTGGCCTATTCCTTCTGTTAGTGTAAATATTTCAGAAAATTCTACCAAAAATGCTTCACTTAAGTCACTGGTGACAGGTGACCCTAACAACAGAAAATGGTTGCTTCTATGCTTCAAATCTACAATAAAACATGATAAAACCCTACAAGAAAATATCTAATGCAAGCCCAAAACATATAACAGTAGAAAAAATAAGTGTAATAACCAAATAGAATCTTTTAAATGAATAATAATTTTATTGAAACACTTGATGAAGAATATTTACAACATGGGTCTGTAAATCCCCCTCCGTGGGATGGGTCCTTTGATGTTATTGTGCTTCAATGATCTTGTTCTTCTCTCTCAAAACGCAAAAAAACCCAAAAGCAAGATGGAACTCAAGTGGGAGCTCAAATGTTATGAGATGATAATGGTGATGATGATAATGGTCATGATGAGGAATGAATGGAAAACCCTCTTATTTATAACAAAGTATTGAGCTAAATTAGGAATTGGGAAATAATAAAATATTATTGACCAAATCAAAATCTAGTCATTAGGAATACTTTATTATATTTTTTGGAGATGGAAAAGATATTCAAAATTGTTAAATATCTTTATTTAGAAAATGGTTGAAGTAATTAACAAATAAAATTATTTATTAATCACTTTGTGAGGATTAAGAAAGGTGTGAATTCATAATAATTATTAAATAGTGATTTAACAATTATTCCAAAAATAAAATTAAGGAATAATAAATAAATAGTGATTTATTTAATTATTCAAAGGTGATTTAGTCAAATGTGACACAGAATAATTATCAAATAATGATTTAATAATTATTCCTAGAAAAGATTAAATAAATAATGATTTTTTCTATTATTCTCATGCGTTTTTTTAATTTTAATCAGAAATAATTTAATAAAAATGGTTTACAAAATTATTTCCTATAGTGAAAGTGATTTTACTATGGTAAAATTAATCCTACATGGTGTATTTCGATCCACCTAGTTAGGAATGGCTAGGTGATCATTTTTTATGTGATAACATATTTCCCCTCAACGTACAGCCATCAAGAATAAATCGTATGACCGAAATACGTTATAGGTTACAATTCCATGAGACACCAAAGAGGAGTTAGAGAGAAAGAGAGACAACTGAAACAATGCAAGGAAGGATGAAGGAATGGAGGGGGTGAGACCTACTAAGCTGATATAAGTCTCCTTTTATTTCGGATTACATGATCTCAAATGAGGCATGGGAGGCATACCCATACCCACCGTTATAATTGAGTACAAATAATAATTGCATGCCGAACAATGTGGGACTGAGTTACAGAGTACATGATATGTTGTCATCAATGGAGTGTCATGTGATACAATAATACAATGAGTCCCATATACATAATGTGCCTAGAAAATAGAGGCTAGGAATGAATACAATGACATATGAATACATTAGATAACATGCCCCTTAAGCTGACATGGTGAGGGGTAATCATAACCAAAGAATCCCTATTCCATAGGAAAGGGCTCTGAAGATCTGAAAGAATCATCTGAATGAGACATGCATTTTGTAGGTGCTACAATCAATGGTAACTGGGCCAGTCAAATCTACGAAACTGCATTTGAGGTTGGATCATAATCTACTTTCATCCAGGCATGTGGGGGGATACCGCAAGCACCACTCGCTCATGAGGTCTAGAACATCTCACACATGCCCGAGAAATATTGGTACAATTTGTTATATCACCTAACCATCAACTATACGATTCTTGATCATGCGATAATGAGATGGAGTCGAGCACATGAGAAACAACCAAATCAAAGAGAAATGATGATTCCCTTTTCTTGATATGAGGCACTAAACAATGATGAAATCTTGAACCAAGGTACACCACCCTCTAGACCACTCTCCTAGAATAAATGTGTTGAAGTCGATAGAAGAGGGCAATGAGGATGACTTCCTTGTCATAGCATGATATGCATGGTTTACCTGGTCACGATTGACTCGATTCTAGAGGGGATGATCAATTACTCAGACATAGGCTTTTCAAACACAGAGTAGTATAACTGGAGGTCAAATATGAGCACAATGGGATGCATGCAACACGAAGATGGATGATTTACTGTAACAAGAATCAAGGGGACTCAGAACAAACTTTATAGATGCAAGGGTGACTCATCTCTAATGCTCTGAACAAGGGTGACTCGATGATGCTACCACATGGGGGAGGCCCAAATTGGACCATAAAATCATGAGTGGAAAATGGTTACTCATGAAGAAAATCGACACGTGAGTTGAACAGTGCAAAGGTAAAGTGGTACTAGAGTACAGGTGGCTCATATGAAGAAATTCAATTTTAATAAGTGACAAAGTGAGACTTCGTGGAAAAAATGGCTTCTTGGTGAAGTGTCAAGCTACCAAAAAAAAGGAGGCCCATTATAGAGCTTGGTGAGAGATCTCCAACAGTGCTAATGGTTTGTTAAACCGAGCTACAATTTGGTCGCAATGGGAGACAAAAAAACTATGGTTTTTGCTATAAAAGGGCTTCTTGCCCCCAAATTCAATCTATTTGCATACTAATATGTTGGAGAATTTGGAGAGCAGGATAAGGCCCTAAATATTGAGGATATTGTAGCAGAAAAACCGACCGTCAGAATTTGGATCTACGAGTTGTAGGTAGGTGGCCTTATTGTCTAAAAATGGCCTTAATGCTTCTTAGAATGATGGTTCCTGGTGAAGAATCAAGGTAAGAAAGGAATACATGAATGAACTACTAGAGAAGGTCTAGGATCATCCCCGCCCACCAAGTCAAACATGGTGGCTAAGTGATAAGTGTGGGATCACATATAGTAGAATATTTGAAGATATGGTATCAAGCATCTACAATATGCAATGTGTATATGGCTGATCGGAGAGGTCGGTAGGACAAACTATCCAAGGAATGAAAGGATAATTGACCATACCTAGATCATCAAGGTCTAGGCTGAGACTTATGTTAATCAAGTGAGAAAGTGGTCATGGATCATCATGCCCCCAAGCATGAGATATTCCCCCCTAGTATATAATGATGGAGGGGATTGATCAAGTATGCAAAGGTGGGAATGATGCCCCTACCTGTACGAGGTTTTGGAGTGCCATTGTGTTCCAAGTGATCAAATAATGGATTCAAGCATTTGACACTACTAGCACAAGATTCTCCAGAAGATGATGACTAGGTGTGGGGGCATAGGTGTCCCCCATTTTGTATGAAAGGATGTAACATGCTATGGGCATGCTGTATGTATTTAGAGTATGAAAGGATGTACATAATATGGTTATGCACTATTTTTATGATGTGGTTCACCATTTGTTTTTTTATGGTTGTCTTCCAATGGGAAGAATGTATGATGGGTGAAGTATGAGAAAGGAAATGGTGGATTACCAATCTCACTTGGCGCTGCATATATGAATCAAATGGACTAAATCTATGGGTTCACATACATGGTGTCACTATGCCAAAGAGTGGCTTTAGATATAATGAATTGATGATCACCTAGGCGACATTATGGTTGACCAACAATAATGTCTAAGGGACTGGGTTGTGGGTTAAAACTAGAGGAATTATTCAATGGATCATTTCCAAGGTGATCTAGGGTGATATGGGACTTTAGAGGTTCATCAAGGTGGGGAAAAATAATGGCACTAGATCCAACACTACCAGATGCACTAGGAGGGTTGGGGAGAATTTCTTCTCTTGGACTCTCAAAAGTGGATGCCCCCTTACCCAAACATTGAGTGGAAATGTAATGGCCACAAGGAGGATTTGGTTCGAATTCATGGGTTCAAAGTAAGGGTTTATTGAACCAATCAACCTCACCATGGATGAAGTTTTTTGATTCCACAACATATTTATTATGGGTTTGCTATGGAAGGAATTACACATGATGGTGCATATCATCCTAAGGATAATCATGGATGGTCATGGCTTCCATGATGTCTCCATTGGAATGAAAGATGGGAGGATGAGAGGAAGAGAAACCACATGATGAAGAGGAGATACCTGAAGCATCTTTATGAGAGGCAAGGTTCACATGTGCATCGTCAAAAAGGGGAGAATGATGGCTTGTATATGTAACATCTACCGATGTTGAGAGAGAAGTGCTCGTCGAAGAAGGTTTGATTGAATCACAATAGGAAACATCAATAGAGTCCCAATAGATCCCATGGATGAAGACAGGTAGAGAATAGGGGCAAACTATTCATCATATCGACATTAGAAGGGGGAATCACAATGGTGGGTTGGGAAACCTCTTATTCTAGCATAATAGTGGGACTGTTAGTGTCAATCTTTCCAGCCTTCCTCCAGTGATCAAATGTGCTCTTACAAACTGATTTTGAAGTGTCAAGGTCAAATTTTGTCATTTCAGTGAGTCTTCAAGCAAAATTTGGTCACTAGGCATTAGGTCTAGGGTTTTCCAAATGTCAGTCCATGTCATCATATCAGCTGGCCTATCATCATTCATAGGGTTGTTCAATTATCATGTCAGCGTCTAATGATCATTTTTTATACCTTATTCATGCTTCAGTTGTGCCTAGGCAAGCTCATTTCCCTCTCCTAGGGTTTTGAAGGCAATTTCTCTTGGGCGGCCAAATCATCAGCAAAACTCATATCCTGATGTTCATACACCTTTCCCTATCCTTAAAGTACCTTATAAAACACTTCCCATCCCTTAGATCCGCCAAATTCCTCATTTTTCCACAAACCCTAGTTTCTAGCTACAACTTGGCAATTTTCTAGGTTGGGCCTGTGTTTTGCCATTTTGGACCCTTTTCCCTCACTCAATTTATGATATTCCACTTTCCCCAGCTCCCAAACATCCCTCCCCACTCCCAAAAATTTCCCCAAGAATTAGAAGCCCCCTATCCCTTTCATTTCGCTCCATTTCGACAAAATTCCTTGTTTCACACATCGGGACAAGTCGCACTCAAATGATGCTTCAGAGCAATCAAAGATGAATTTTGGGAAACTGAGAGAGGCTTTTGTCCAAAACATGCCAAGGAAGAAAAACCTCATTCACTTTTTGCACAGGTGTCATGATTTGAGAAAATGTCAAGAATACGGTTGCCTCAGGAGAATCAAAGACACCTCTGCAAGTTACCTTGGGAAAATCAAGTTTTCTCCTAGCTTGGTTGGCCAAATGATTTGCTT
>APFE030251698.1:241196-255369 GCA_000404065.3 Pinus taeda
CTCACCATGATACTCATTATCTTCCTCCTAGCAGCAAACCCAAGAAATTTTGAGAATTTTGAGGCATTTTTGGCATTTTTGAGCATTTTACAGGTTTTGGCCATTTGAGTGGTCTCATCCCATGCGAGACCAGTCATGGGGACAGCTCGGAACGGGGAAAACTCTACATTTTTGGAATTTTCATGCAAAGATACACTTGCATATGGAAGGGTTTCAGATTTTATGGAGATTTGGGCTTCCAAAAGCTCAAAATGCGTGCAAATTTTGACTTTCTGCCCCTTTTTTGAGTTGCAGAAAGCAGTCTTGGGAGATTTTATTTTTGAGGGGTCAAATCAACTCCAAATTCAGAAATTCTAGTTGGGTTGGAAAGTAGACATCTAGACCTTTCCAGCAAGCTATCTTGCACCTGATTTGGACACCGGGAAGGCCCTCAAACAGAGCTGTCAATGCGCATGACCAGTCAAAGTGAGGGGCGCGACCACTCAGGGAAATTTCACTGTTTTGACCAGTTCGGCCAGCAAAACACTGTTTTTACTTTGGTTGACTTTTGAGGCATGTAAATGATGGAGTTTTGTGTAAATTTCATGGCAATTAGATATTTTTACTCTCCTTGACCACTTCTAGAAGTTTCCTTGATGTAAATGGTAAATATTTAATGCATGGATAGGTTTCCTAAGTTTTAGAGGCAAGTTGTTGTGATTGCCTATTATCTAGTGATTAGTTTAGAATTAGTTGCAACAGCTCCTAGGATGCTGAGCTCGACCCTTAGAGGTGGGGAAAGGAGTTAGATCTTCTATATTATGCCTTCTCTTACTCATTTTCATGGTTGGACTCTTGAGGGAGAAGCTCTATTGTATATTTTACTTGTATCTCTGCAATTTGAGGAAAAGGAAGGCCAGGGTTTTGCAGACATCATTGTGGATTCTTGTGGATTATTTTGCTGATGGTGTGTTTCCTACTTGTCATTTTAAGTGTGTTTATGTGTTCCATCTCTTATTCTCTTGCTGCTAATTAAACAAAAGAAGTGATAAAGTTTGAATTCATGCATGCCATGCTTAGCTTTCAATTTTGTTTAATATTTATGTTTTCCACTGTCTAGAGAGGATTCAAATTCATTGTTTGCCCTCTTTAGCTTCTCTTCTTTCCCCCTTGATCACCCATCTCAACTAAAGGCATCAGCACAAACTCCTACCTTGCCCCAAAGAACCACCCCCAAAAACTGAGCTCAATCCCCGCACCCTGAAATTGCACTACCTCCAATTGCCACCAAAAACCCCAAAAAACTTTAAATCAACCCTCCTTATCAGTTTAATAGCCTAAAATCAGTGTATCTAATTGGTCAACTCATCCTATTGAAAAATTCACTGAGTTTGACCCGAGAGAGCCTTCTCATACCTCGTAGGGCTAGCTACGAGGTGAAATGGTTTGATGTAGCTTTGAGGTTTGTCTATCTCAGCCTAGGTGAAATCTCAAGTGCTAACATGGACCATAACTCACAGGTAGAGCAGAAGTGGAATCCCTACGAGCGAAATCTAACTCACAAAGTACATGAAGTGTATCATGAAAGTACTCGAGATGAGGACAGTGATGGGAATAATGGGCATAGTTATCACACAAAGCACAAGGGTGTTTCGTGTGTAAGGATTTATTATTTTGGACTCAGGTAAGGTGACATAGACATCAGGGATGTTAGAGTTAGGAAAGGTATCAGAGACCACATTATTGATATCAGGGAGCTCAGGAAAATTATTAGTTTCATACCCAATAACATCACACAAATCACATGGAGGAGCAGGCTTTGGCAGTTTAGGAGGAGCTGGAGTTGTTTGGGTTGCCTTGTCTTTAGGTCCCTATTTTTGGGCTTTTCCCCCCTCACTAGATGCTTCCACAATAGGAATGATTTTGATCCAGATATTTTACTTCAAATATGCAAACATAATTGCATTTTAAAAGATCATGTAACCAAGTGACATAAACTGACATAAACACATAAAAGAAGCAGAAATCAAATGCAATCATGAGATAAAAGGCACAGAAACAACTTGATAATAGAGTTCACCCATTGTGGGTTATGTCTTCGAGCCTTGCTTAATGTGGGGAAGCATATTTCATTAATTGGCAATGAAATCAAATTACAAGAAATTACAAAATGACACCTTATATCTCCACTTTTGGGGATGGCCTGAAAATGTAGACCTCTGCTGAAGAAACATACTGAACAATTGGATTCTTAGTGAAAAATCATGAAAAATTATTATAAAGTCGACCTTGTTCTGTGCTGGTGACCTCTGGGGCTCTAGGGAATCTTTAGATTCCTTGCAATATTCCTTGTGGGAATATTTCCATAGATTCCCTAGGAATCTATCTCAGAAAATGTGCCAAGGAGGGTTGCCAATTTGGCTTTGGTTTACACACTTTGGAATTCAGGCTTCATGCTCCATGTGTCCGCTCTCTCTTTTGGCCCTGGGTTTAAGTTCTTTAAGTAATGTGTGGTCAACGTTGTTATTAACATCAGCCCATTTGACCCAATGGTGGAAAATCCTTGTTTAAGTCATGAGGGAGACGGGAGGTCGGGGGTTCAAACCCCACGATTCACCTGTTATTATTTTATTGTATGAAATGATATTGACAGTCTGATGGACCAAGAACATTTATAACATGATTTTATAATAATTATTATTATATATATATATATATATATATTTAATATATAATATATTATTGGCTTCATCCGGCCAATTGGCTGAGTTTGACCGCCGGCCAACTCACTGGTAATATTTTTTATATATTTGAATTTAGCCCATAATAGACGTTTTTCCTACTGACGGATTTGGTGTCACCATAAATTTTAAGTAGGCAACAAATTCACCGTCACCGACCACCAGGACAGTCCAAATTGTCAGCTCCTTAACAAAATTTGGCAATGCTAACTGGGTTTCCACGTGTCATGTCCTGATTGGTCCATACAGCTAACTGGGTAGTTGATAGGGCTGTTAACGTCAGCTTCCATGTGTCACATTCTGTGATCTGATTAGGAATATTAATTTTGTTGTGCTAAGATCCTCCTTTGATTATAAACAAAATGGTTCTACCACCTACTCCAATGAGTCAAGATTGTCCAAAAATGGCTACCTAGCCTCTTTCTACACCCAATTTGGTTGAAAACTAGAGAAGCTATGACCTCTCCTAGTTTCTCCACTATTCACTCCACAAATTGCCAAAAACGTAGCCTTGAACCCTTATTTTCACCGAGATTTCCACTAATAGGTCACCAAATCCACCGAAATCCAGGTGGATTTTTCAGAAGGATAATATGGTCATCGAGGCCTAAAATTCAAAGAAAGGTCATATGAGGGCCATGCACCCAAGGGCTAGCCCCCGGCGCTGGCCCCTTTCCTCCAGCGGTCATTTAAACATTGGCAGTTAGGCATAAATGTTGCTGCCTAATGAGAGTGGTGTTCACATGGGCGGTTAAGTCCACCCCAACCTCCAAACTATGTGGCAACCAAATTTAAATACTCCGCGAAGTCATATATGGTTAAGAGATGTGTGTGGTGCAATTGTAACAACTTTGGATTTGAGTTGGGAGGTCGTGGGTTTGACCCCCGCTGCCTTTGCCCGGACTATAGAAATGTTTTTGGTGGCCTTTGAGGCTGCCACATGGCGGCCTCTGATTGGGCCATGTGTCAGCCCTGGTTGACCATCATTCCAACCAATAAAAACCACTAAAATCTGACTAGTCAGAATGTGCCACTTAACACGATTTCATTAGCGAAGGATCCCTTTGACCAAGTCAACATTCACATCACCTGCCTAGTTAGCGCCATGTCAGTAGTATGGTCTGCTGACTGGGTTTTCCTTTTTTTTTTTAAGTTTTCTTGTTTGGGAAAGTGAACAGAACTCGTTTATGGAGTCATACGGAGTCTGTTTCACGTGAAATGGGTTGCACCAGATTTCGGATGACGAGCACTACGCAGTCGTCTAAGTTCCACACCAATCCGACAAATTTGAAATTTGAGCTATTTTTTTAGCACCTAATCATTCCGATTGGCTCTCTCTCTTTTGTACTACCATGTCACCTATTGATGTCAACATCTGTACGACTGATGTCAACATCTGTACTATTGACGTTAGAATGCCAAGTGTCCAAGTGGGTCCTACCTGCAAATGTTTTTATTGTTTTCGAAAAACTTCAGCGGGTCATAACGTCTTCATACGATGTCGGTTTGAGGTGTCTTTCACACCTGTGGATTTAGAACAATGAGCTATTTGATTTGAGATTAGTTTTGCTATGTTTTGAGTACTTTGAAAATTTGGCCTTTTAGGATCCTCCTGGATTATTCCTCCCCACTAATGAGCTTTTATGCTGCCAAAATATTTATTAGTCAAATGGAAAGTGAGGGAATTTCTCCCTAACTTTCTCATTTTCAATGCAAAGAGCCTTAATTGGATGCATTCCCTTGAAACCATTATGAAGGCACTCCACGTATTCCCGTCATGAAGTCCTAGTCCTCCTATTAAGAATGATATCTTCAGGTAGCTTATACAAGTATTCAGGTGAAAAATTGCCCAATGTAGGAACTTATCCAACCTCTTTAGTGTACATGATCAAAGGAGGCTCATAAATATTCAATTTTCTAGCGTTCACCACTAAGTACATCTGCATGTATGCTGAAAATTCGAGACGAAAAGCATTGTCTCCAAACTTCTCTAATATGGTGAAAGGACGAAATGTTAAGCTCCTTTATCACTTCTCAACCATGGGACTATTTCCTGTGACCAAAGTCTTAAAGAATAGGGGCTGAAATATCAAAACCTTCAATACTCGTAACTTCATTTGAAATAACCTTCCTAAATCATAAAGTTCTAATGCCACCAAGATCCTCTTTCATTGGCCCTCTTCCTATGTATCCCATAGGACCGGGTGTTGTGACCTCAGGCTCAACACTTGGGTGCGAAAGCCTTTGGGCTCCTATCGGGGACCTATATCCCTTTATACTTCGTGCTTCACCCTTGGGGCTTTAGATGTTCATGACCAAGCGCCACCACATATCGAAGCCCCTTCACCATAAGAACTTTTCCAAATTATAATTTACTAGGAGTTATGATATTTTGCATCCCCGATATGGACCATAGCACTTAGGTGCTAAATATTCCTTTGGATCTGGGTTCTGTGGATCTCTCATGATCGTGTGCGAGTCTGCATCAGAAGCCCTCTTCATCAAAAGTTTCCAATTTAAGAATTAACATTTAAGTTACAATATTTCGCACTTCTGATGAGATCATAGATCTTGGTGCTCGGCCCTAACTCTGTGCCTTTGGTTCTCTGGATATTTTGTGACCAATTGCCACATGATTTCAGAGCTCCTTTCATCGAAGGTTCTTCCAATAAAAGTTTTGATGGCCTTTCCCTCTGAAATTCTTTATAATGCTTGGGCACTTGGCCTTGGTCTGAGCCCTTTGTTATTTTAGGCCTTTATA
The DNA here is from genome assembly GCA_000404065.3 of Pinus taeda. Classification (NCBI taxonomy): domain Eukaryota; kingdom Viridiplantae; phylum Streptophyta; class Pinopsida; order Pinales; family Pinaceae; genus Pinus; species Pinus taeda. Next base: position 246,678 of record APFE030251698.1, read on the forward strand.
ACCAAGTGCTAGCATATGTCGAAGCCCTCTTCATTGGAAGATTTTAAAAAAGGAATTAAAAGAGTTTTGATGCCACCATCCTCTGAAATTCCACCCTAGCACTTAGGTGCTCTGGTCACCCCTGCATGCTTGGTCCCTTTGAGTCTTTGTGACCAACAACCACCTAATTTCAGAGCTCCTTCTATCCGAATATTTTCAAATGCCTTTGGGTCCTTCAAAACGCTGAAACTACATGCCACGTGTCTTTGTCCTGCCATGTCATGCTGATGTAATCTTCCCTGTTAGCTTCTCAGAACGAACTATCTGTTGCCTGGTGTCTTCTTCAGAGGAGAGAGAAAAGATCCATGGGGTCTTTGGATTCTCAAAGGTCTCTTGTGTATTTCCCTTTCCTCCAAGATTTCGGCACTATCAAAAGATGCATTTGTTCAGGAGTTACGAAATTTCAATGTTTCAATGGAAAATTCTCTAAGGCCCCTCCTTGTTATGCGTTATTGATCCTTTGGAACGCTTGTGGCCAATTGAAAACCTATATCAGAACCCCTCGCATTAGAACTTTTCAAATTGGGATTTACATTGAAGTTACAATAACCTCCGCTTCTGATGGGATCATATCTCTTGAGTGCTAAATCTTCCCTTGGATTTGAGTTCTATGGATCTCTCATGACCATGCCAACCTGTATTGGAAGACCCCTTCATCGGAAGTTTTCAAAGAGGAATTAACATTGGAGTTACGATAACCTCCACTTCCGATGGGCTCAAAGCTCCCGATGCTTGACCCCCAGCCCTGCGCCCTTGGTCCTATGAAGTCTTTGTGACTAAGTGGCATCCTAAATCGGAGTCCCTCTTCATCATAAGCTTTTGAAAAAGGAATTAAAATTAAGTTCTGATGCTTTCAATCATCCAAAAAAAAGACCTCTGATATGCCTTCCTGCCAACCTTCCCAATATCGAGATTTGATGTGATCATGTTTCGAACTTCAACGCTTCTCTTTAGATCTGGGCTTTCCTCTTGGCTTTGAAACTTAATCTTTGGCTTTTGCCTCCTCCTTCAACTTTTGGCCTCTGATATTTGTTCTCCTTTTGGCCTTTTGCACTCATTTGACATCATTTGGCGAAGGTGTAGTAGGTGACAACAATAGTCATGATTATAGAAGTGTAACAATGAGATTGATATTCAAGATCTTTTGTTGACCATGGTTATGTTTTGATGTTCTTAGTAATTATGGCATATGGAAAAATTGAATGCCCGGCCTTGATGGATTGAGTTATGTAACAAAGAAGTAATGTTGTGATCATGATTCTTGAAGTATACTCCTATTAGCTATTTGACACTAATAGGCCTTGATGAAACGATGCTAACATATATGACCATGATGAATATGTGATATAGCTTGACTTTATTTGATGATGCGTGACAATATTATAGACAGGTTGATGGCTTGAATGAAGATGACTGAAGTGGCTTCTCATTCAGAGGGAGATTCTATCAATAAGGCCCCTTTCTCCTATTATCATCTACATTATATGTATTATTTACTATTAAAATATGATTTATGGGCATGAATAGACAAATATCTGATATTGTTGGTCTGCAGCAAAATTTTGATCTAAGAAGAGAGAGTTTTCCCTTACTCTAAGCCTCAGCCACACAAAATTAAGATGAAGGGTGCAATTGTAGCCTCCCAACCGCACGGAGGAAGGTCTATTGGTGTGATTATACCTGTAGGTCACAAAAGTGAAGCTTTGTGCATAAAATCATAATTTCACCTGAAGGATGTCAATCCTACAGGCATGGAGCAGACAACAAGTTCAATGAATAGGGAAGTTGAATGTTTGACTTACTATAATGTGAATATGTTGACTAAACTTGTGTTTGTAGGTGATCGGGATATGCATACAAATATTTCATTGTGATTTAACCATTGAGGTTTGTATATGATAGTATTTATAATAGTTGCAAGGGTTTGATTAGATTTAGCTGATTGATATAGATAAGCAGTGTTTGAAGTTTTGACATGATGCTTGATAATGATTTAGAACTTTGACTTGATGATTGAGATATGTTTTGGGATATAGATCTCATTATTTGGGATTTGATGACTGATGATTTTCCTTTATAATAATGATATATAGGCATAGTGACTTTCAGTGACTTATATTTTTATTTTGTGTTGACGTCATTAGCTTTGACACAATGGTTGAAATATTGATATTTATGATTAAGTATGAAGTAATTTCATAATAAATGGATGGAACATGCATGACTTATTATTGGTGTATGTATTTGCATCTAGTGGCTTATATTATTATGATGAGGATGACTTGATGGAGTTTGGATTAATATTTCTTGGTAGATGACAACTTATTGGCATGATAAAATCATAATTTGATATTTCGATGTGAGCTCTACTTGTCACTTGGTCCAAAGAATTTGTTACAATCATATTGATGATTTTGATATTATTTTTTATTTGGCATCTAAAATTTGATAAGTTCACTTAGTTGATATGATTGCACAATATTGACTTATGTAAATTGATTTGGTAAAGTGTTATGTTTGCAGAAATAATTGTATGAAGCAAGCTCCCTGAGCCAAGTATGTCCGCGTTGGTAGTTACTTTATGAAGCCAAGAAGATGTGTCAATCCAAATCTCTACTTCAAAATGGGTCCAAGGTATGTCTTTGATTCTGGTTTTTATATATATTGATGATCTATTCTTGACAGGTAATGAGCCTATGATGATCAAAGTAAGAGGGAGATGGCCTCTTAAATTTGAAATGAAGAATCATGGCATGATGTATCTCATCTTGAAGTTTGGAAAATAAAATATGCATTGCAAAGTTATTGAAGAGTTTTTGGAAAATGGAAATGCAAATCCTTGGACACTCCGATTGAGTTTGAAGAAGATCTGAAGATTTATTGTTGAACCTAACTTGGTAACCAATAGTTGATTGTCACATACAGATTGAGTTTTCGCCAATCACCCTTCGAGATATTTGCATGGGATGATATAACTTTGACATTCTTCTTATGATATGTGGCTGCATGGATGTACTGATGATGTTTGGATCATTATTGGTGAGCACATTTGGGTGCTTCATTAGTATGAGACTTGCCATAATGTTTTGAAAGAGAAGTTTCTAGCTTTAAGCATGATTGAGGTTGAGTACGATGGTTGCTATCATGACTAGCTATGAGGTAGGATGGAGAAGCTTTTTAGAGAGATGTTTGAGTGGGTTCTGGATATGGCATGGATACATTATGATGAAAAAGAGTGGGAATCGACTGGTAGAGAATATCGTATATAGTTGGGAATGAGACACCTTCATTAAGATAGTGTTGTTGTATGAAACAAGCTTATGCTTGTAGTTGAAACCTCCTTGAGAGGGAGGATGACTATGGTATCCTTTTTGTGATATGTATATTTTATTCCAATATGATATTTGATTTGATGTCATATATGAACTGGAGACAACTACTATTGAGACATGATGATTACCATATATGAGAAAGATGACATGTTGTTGATCTACAGAAAGCATCGTTGATCAAAGACACTGAGGCAACTCTTCCCCACCCTTTTTGACCTCTCAAGGTATGGAATTGAGATAGAGGGCTCTTGGGGTTGAGGGTTCTTTGGAAAATAGGGTGTCACCCCTATCTATTACCCATAGGGTTGGATATGTTGCTCCCATATCTTGGTCTTTGCAGAGTATACCCCAGATGCCATCGTACCCACAAGTCAGGCTTGTTGGTATTGTACCTCCCCATCTGGCCAATGGGTTGAGGAGTGTTAATTTTAGGTATGTTCTATGCTTAGAGCAATTGATTTCAATTTTCACAGTTAGCTAAATATATTATCCGGATTAGAAATCACATCAACATTAAAGTAAATTGCAGATAGAACATAAACATAGATCACATAAGACAAGCAAAGACAAGAGGACACAAGATGTAGTGCTAGCCAGTGATAAACCCCAATGTGGGGAAACCCTTGATCAATTCTTCTTATATGTTCTTCAATAGTTTAGCAGAGAGAGAGAGAGATAGTACATTTACAATTGAAGTCAACACTTTGACTTATCTAAATAAGAGCATAGATCATCTCTAAGAAGATGATACATGAGATGGTTGAACTCAGTTGAAGACATGCTGCTTCAACTGATTCTCCAAGGTGACTCCTTCACCTATCATTGTGTTGCATCTTGTCACCATGCTGCACCTCACTGTGCTGCACCATGTTGCCACTGTTGTCCCATGTGCCATTGTTGCACCATGCTACCACAGTTGTTCCAAGTGCCATTGCTGCACCGTGCTAGCCACTGTTGTCCCATTTGCTAGCTCCACCAAGCATCATAGCCTTGCTGTCTCATTTGTATTGTTGTTGTCCTGTCACAACTTGTTATCCCAATTGTGCCATCATTGCACTATGTCATTGCTTCTAGCACTATTGTGCCATTGTTGTTGCTATTCCATGTTTTCCATACTGTTGTCCATGGGCAAAGTTCTGGTCACTAGTTAGGGCATCCTCCTGTAACCTACAAAAGCCCAATGATCATGCCAAAACCCACCTTAAATTATGCGACTTTCCTTTCTTTGCAAGGTAAATGACCTCGCTGTTTGAGGAGGCACCTACAGCTCCATGTGTAGGGCTATTTGACCCCCAAATCAACACTCATAGGCCTACAACTTAATATCTCTTACTCGACCTATCCTAGGGAGGTTTCTCCTTGGTTTTCTAGCCCAAAACAACCTTCTATGAGGGCGGCCTTCACACAGATTTTGTTGCCTCTTCAACCAGTCCTCAAGGAGAAAATATGAGCTCCTTTACTTTGCGGCCATTAGCAAGGTAACTTCGCTATGCCATCAGTCACAAAGGTGACCTTAACATCCCCTCTCCTTTGCTGAAGTAGTCTCGGTATTGCAGCTTTCTAGGCCAGCTCCTCGCCCTCCTAACAGCAGCTCTGTCATCCTAAAAATGACCTTGAAACAATCCTTCTTTAACACACTATACCTGCCTCCATATGCTGTAGCTAGGTCATGTCATAACCCTCCTTTACTACAGCTAGGTAGCTAATTCTAAGGCTGGTTATAACCCTTCTTCTTGACTGCGTCCTCTAGGTTACTAGGGTTGTGCTAGGAATGTGTCTAGGGCTTGTTTAGGACAACGTCTAGGGCTTGTTTAGGACATCGTTAGGGATGCTTTAGGACTACAGCTAGGGCTTTTTAAGGCCTCCTCCATAGCTGCATTAAACTTCTTCCATGAGCTCCTTTAGGTCAATGTAGATCCCTTCCATAGCTTCGTTGGCCTGTCTTCTTTGTTGCGTCTAGGGTAGCCTCCTTTCCTCCAACGTTTAGGGCTTCTTCCTCCTAGATTTCTCTCACACTAAAACCTAAGACAAGTGGAGAGAAATAAAGAGAGAAGTGTGTGTGAAATGACTCTCAAGTCATCTCCTTTTATACTAAAACGTTGAGCACATGTGGGGGTTAGTTGGTTGCTGGCCGACCTTGACGAATTGTCTTATAACACAAATAAATTCATAACTCCATGAATACTTATCGGAATAAAATTATCTTTAGATCAATCCTACACCTCTCAATGATAGGGATCCAAGAAAAATATCAGCTACCATAAATAAGATGACCCACATGGATTTTGGCCCTAGTTTCCAATTTTAACACTCCCTCTCAACTAGGGAGAACTCCATATGCTGACCCATCTGTCCAATTGTACTATCTCTGCCATCAGTTCCCTTCTCTTCTTTGCTCTTCTCTGATCTTCTGAACCATGAAGAAGAAGAATTGATCGAGAATGTCTCATACCATTCTCTACTAAACCGAAGTCAGTTCCATATGAAGAGAGTGTTTCATACCACTCTTACTAATCCCAGATCAGTTCCAAGAGAGTGAGTCATATCACTCTTACTTACCCGAAGTTAGTTTCATTGATCCAAGATCAATATCACAAGAGAGTGTCTCAAACCACTCATATTGATCCCAGATCAATGGAGGTCATCCTAGCATAGGGAGTATGGTAGATACAACGATGTGTCAATCGATAGTACTACTATGGTCCCTAACCCCATTTCCCTAAACATTGGCCAGTTTAGAGGTACTTACCATGAGTCCTAGACTACATGGGTAGGATGCCTCAACAGGAGAACCACTCATCCTATCCCTAAGTCGCCATGGGGTATCACAAGGGAAGGCTAGACCATTCACCCTATACACAGTGCACCAATAAGGGAGGGTGAGTCACCCTATGGTCACTTGTTGCTCCAAAAGGTACCCCAACCCCCCTTGAATCTCCCAAAGCTTAATGCATGCATCATGCACGACCCTCATAAGAGGGTATCTCAACGACTCCAAGTCGTTCGGGAAAGTCACAAATTTGACCTTTCCCCGGGGCTTCGAAAAAATGTATGTGATCTATACATCAATCTCAATGTGATGGAGCCTCCTCGCTCATCGATGTACCATATCCCAGCTAAGATAGTATTTGATGTCTATATGCTGGAGCAATCATAGAATACATGATTCCTTAACAATCGAATCCCCCCTGGTTGACACAGAAGATCACGGTGGTATCCATCATGTGTACAAAAATATCATTGAAGAGCTTCCGCAAATAGGCAACTTCACATGAGGTCATACTCATAACTATGTATTCGGTCTCAAAAATGCTCAAAGCAACCGTCTTCTGCTTCCTGCTCATCCAAGATATCGAGAAGAACCCAAAGAGAATCAACACTTAGAAGTGCTCTTGAGATCCTCCACATTTCCTGCTTTGTCAGCATTTGAATAATCATGCAGCTTCACATTTCTGAAAGTGTATCTCAATCCATGAGAGATTGTACCCTGAAGATATCTCAGAAGATTATTGACACTAATCTAGTGAGGCTCAACCAAATATGAGCCCAACATGCTAACTGCAAAACATATATCCAGATGGAATTTCACCAAGAACATCAAAGCAAATGAGTTTATGAAACTCAGAGGCATTTCCCAAATTTGGTTCGACATCACTACCACATAACTTTTGAAAGTTAAGCTCCATCAAGGTAGTCATGAGCTTGTAGTTCACCATTCCAAATCTAAAATCCAACTCCCTCTTACTTTTGCAAATGAGAGGGTCTTCACCTGTCAGAAATAGGTTGTCCTCATAAGGTGCCAGTATGAGAGGTCTATTATCCACAACCTTCAAGCAATGGTTTGGATCGACTTCACTCCTAGTGAATCTCAACTTCATCAGACAACTATCAATCCTCTCAAACTAAGCCCAGGGTGTTTTGCCTCAAGCCATAGAGGGCTTCCTTCCACCTGCATACATGAGATTCTCAATCATGAATCTCAAACTCCTCGAGTTGTTCCAAACCCGTGGACCTGCTACATGAGGGGAATGGTCCCCTTGTAGGATTTTACTTTGGTACATCTCGGACATGTACCTTCATGCTCTTCTTGAATTCAGGCATCCCTGACACTATCTGACTCACATCGAGTAGGGCCCCATAATAAGCAAACCTTCGGTACTATATATGAGATGTGTTAACTGACATGGTCCCCAATGGACCATCTTGCAACTTGATACAAATTTCCAATCCTGAACCCATGAGCAAAAGCATCTTTGAAAATTCTATATGTACCTTTCCATCGATGAATGCCACCCTGAAAACTTTGACTTCCATTGCTAAAATGGACACCAGGTTCTTCTTGCGATCAAGTACATAAAATAGATTCTTGTAAATGAATCGAGTTACCCTCATCCAATTGAGAGGTAACATTCCCTACACCCTTTCCAGGATAGGTGGAATCGACTCCAAGTATAATCCCATGATTGTTTCCATCTCTACCAAATTAGAGAGAGCACCCTTCTATCCGATGAAGTGCCTTGAAGCACTACAATCGATAAGCTAGATTCCCAAAGAGTCTGAAGGAGAGGGCTAATACAAGATAACGCTTCTTTATCTTATCAGAAACAACATTTGATTCTTCATACCTGGAGTTCCTTGCTTTCTTGAAGAGTTGACCGTTTCCTTGATCTGTCATTCCTCTGATCATTGAAGATGTCCGTGGAATGATTGTTATCATCATCAAGTGATGTGTCCCTACCATTCAGACACTCCTTTGCATAATGGTTAAACTTATTACAAACAAGGTATTTGCCTTTCCTTCCACCCTTAGATCCAGACTTCTCATTGAAGTGATCTTTAAGTAGGCCATCAGAAGCTTCCATTGCCCCATTATGATAATATTCTTTGCTTCGATTTCACCCTCGGTGAATTTGAAGAGGGATGAGGAATCCATTGGTCCTTTTGTCCTTTCCCAACTATTTTCGGTGATTTCTCTTTCACTCTTGCTTGGGCTTTGTCTTCACCTCAATAATGATACCATGTTAATATTAGGTATGTTCTATGCTTAGAGAAATTTATTTCAATTTTCACAGTTAGCTCAATTTCTTTTCTAGATTAGCAATCACATCAACATTAAAGTAAATTGCAGATATAACATAAACATAGATCACATAAGACAAGCCAAGACAAGAGGACACAAGATGTGGCACTAGCCAGGGACAAACCCAAATGCGAGGAAACCCTTGATCAATTCTTCTTATATGTTCTTCAATAGTTCAACACACACAGAGAGAGAGAGAGAGAGAGAGAGAGAGAGAGAGAGAGAGAGAGAGAGAGAGAGA
>APFE030251699.1:0-32580 GCA_000404065.3 Pinus taeda
AGAGAGTGTTCCTCAAGTCAATCGACCTCCTTTTCCTAAGAGGTTGATCCACCCTAGCCAACACACCCCAGAAGAGGTTGAATTGCTGGGAGAATTGAAAAATTTGTGTGTTAAAATACCCCTTCTCCAAGATATTAAATATGTTCCCATCTATAATAAGATCTTCAAGGAGAAATGTTTCAAAAAGCCTAGAAAAAGAAAGAGAGACACTCCCACCATAAATGTTGTTGGGCAATTATCTGATTTGATGCTTGGGAGGGTGCTCTTCCCAAAATATCTAGACCCTGGAAGCCCTGTAGTAGATGTGCACATTGATGGAATTATAGTCCCTAACACCCTAATTGATCTTGGGGCTGCAATCAATGTGATCATGACTCAGGAAACCATGTTAAAGCTAAACCTCCAAGGGGTTTTGAGAAAGGCCACCACAATGTTATGACTTGCAAATAAATCAATAGTAGTTCCTGAGGGAGTTGTTGAAGATGTTATGGTCTCCTTTGACTCTTGGGAGTATCCTACTAATTTCCTGGTTCTCCAACCCAAAATCAAGTTTAGTGGCTACCCTCTCATCCTGGGAAGGTTATGGTTAGCCACTATTCATGCTTACATTAGTTGTAGGGTTGGGAACATGACCATTAAGAATGGACATTTGTCAAAACATTTGGTATTGTCCTCTTGCTCAGCCTTCTATTGAGCATGACTTACCCTTGTGGTTAGTGTTAGCACCTAAATCTGCCTTAGGCTGAAGGAAGGCAAAATTCAGGGTAACCACAAACCATGCTCAGTCTGGTAGCTAGCCCTACCAGAACAGGAGAGGGCTCTCTCCATGTCACGCTCAGTGAATAAACAAACAATATGGTCTCAGATGACTTGCAGTGAAAATTGATCTTAGGCTAGTAAGTACTTATGGATACAAGAAGCGAATTTTTATGAATGATTGAGTTTCTGGGATAGTATGGGACCAACGGACAACAATGAGCAGAGAATTTAATACAAAGGCACAGATTACTTCGTGAGGCAAGACAGGCGGAAAGTCTAGCAATTTAGTTTGAAATAACGCAGAATGGAGAGATTGCTTAGGAGGGTGAAAAGGGCATAAGTACATGAATCCTTTTCAATAGAAGAAAGAACACTGAACATGAAATTTTCCCACAGGCACATCAATAAAAATGAATTCTACCTTATCTAACTTAGAAAATTTCATTGGAAATGAATATGAAATGAACTGTGAAAGATAACGAAATACATACGACACATAAGAGACACATTTGCTACACTCACAACCAGATGAATCTCATGAAACAGAGTCGTTGCCTTTCATTAATCCTCTGTCAAAATATACAATGAAGAAACAGAGTTTCTTTCCCACAGTCTCCCAGAAATTACAAGAAAACCAACCCTTTGCAAATGGTTTGCATACAATAAATAGAACATGCCATGAGGAGATAGAACAACCAAGGGTTGGGGAGTTTCTCGAATCATTACAAAATGGAGATGGAAAGTCAACCATTAGCTACAGGTGCAGCGTTACAAAAATGACAAATGGCTTTGGGTGACCGCTTGCCTTCCTTTGCCACTTGGATAGAAGCCAAACTCTTTAAACTTTGCCTTATTTGCCGAAAAAGTGAAATGTAGATGAGCGGGCCCTCTTGGAGAACGTCGCGGATCGAAATTTCGCGAAACGGAGGTGAATTTGGCCTTTTTCCCTATATGAGCCGCACCACTTTGGAGGCTGTTTTGAGGCCCCTGTAGGAGTCCAAAATGTGCCCAAGTGTGCTTGTTGGAAAGCCTAGCCTGTCTACTTTCCAACCCAAGTGGAATTTCTAAATTTTGTGCTCATTTGCCACTCCAAATCTTCATTCTCCCAAGACTACTTCTTGTGTGTCAAAATAGGGGCAGAGAGGTCTTTTTTTGGGTGTTTTTGACCTCATGGAGACTCAAATCATGCCCAAATTTATTGTCCAAGCACCAATAGTCATGATTTTGCATGTTGAATCCAAAAATACAAGACATTTCCAATTTGGAGCTCCCAATCCTAAGCGTTGCGCCAGTGGCGCGGCGCATAGGGAGAAAAAACCTGTGTTGTGACCAAAAAATTGCCATGTGACCAAAATTGCTCCAAATTTCTTGAAATTTGGGCTGGAGGTTCTCTAAGAGGCACTATGCTAGGCCACAGAGGCTTCGGCCAAGATTTGAAGTCGATCTTGCTCTTTTTGCGTCTTTATTGCTTTGCTCAATTTTGCCTTCAAGCTCCTTATCCGAGCCTTCGCACTCATGTTTTGTGCCTTGTAATGATAAACCATCCTCCTCAGTATGATTTTGTCTCTGTCGGCCTTCTCCAGCAGTCTCTTAAGGTGGATGTTGATCCGCTCGAGCCAAGACTCGCGGTCATTGTTAATCTCTTGCTCTAAGGTAGTGAGCTTGATCCTCCTTTGTTGGGCAGCTTGTCGATTCTCACGGATGCTTTGCAACTCCATGATCTCATGCTGGTCCTCAAGCTGTTTGTTCCTCTGCTCCAAATACCTGATTATCCATTTGGCCCTCTCCAAATTGAGTGACAAGTCTTGGATCTCCGTGTTCTGCTCTTGAATGGTCATCATAAGTTTGGTACTCTCCACATCTGCATCATCATCCTGAATGAGGATGAAGTCGGCCTCTTGTTCACCTGATGGCCCCTCATCATGCATGGGCCTCTTTCCCTTGTCCTGTACCTGTGTAATCAATGCTAGAAGCGAGGCCCCTTCCACCCCAGGTGGAGATAACACTCGCTTTGCGGCTGCAAACAAGTGCCTACTGCCTCTCTGATATGTAACGAATACTGGCATAGTAGTGGTATCATGGCACTCATACTGATGAGAAGGACCGCCTAACTCATGCTCTACCTCTGATAGTACCTGTGACGTGCTGAAGAGGTCACAGGAGATGAAGTCCTCCCAAGCAATGCCCTGCAATCCCAACTGATGATCCACCAAAATCCGGATAAGAGCAAAGTGATAAACACTGTTAAGTTGTTGCTGAGGGGTCTTATGCTGCAATGAAGGTGTTCATCCTCTCTATATGAAAAATGGGAGGTTCATCATCTGGACCCTGATAAAGTGCATGAGCAACCTCATGTGATAGGCATATAGACGAGAGAACCTCCCCTCACAGTTGAAGTATTTCATGATCAATTTCATGAGTGGAGCATACTCATCTTTCAAATATCTGAATGGAAAGACTCTTGTGAGCTGCCTCAAGAATCTGGCCACTGATATAGTTTCAGGTGTCAATGTGAAGGTGACCTCGGCCAGGATAGACTGACCTCCATGTAGGTGAAGCACAAAATATGGGCCAACTCATGATGAACTCTAACATTAGCCACCCTTTGACAAAATTCAAAACATGATAGATGTTGGAAACATGACATGGCAAGAGGGCAGGCCTGCAATTTAGTGAGGGTAGTTGGCTCATCCCTAACATGTTTTCCACTCTTGTGATGTCTCCTGGGAGCCTCTTCTTCCGAGGATGAATCACTTCGTGTCTCCATCTCATACTCTGATGAATGCTCTGATGCCATGACTGTTGTGTGTATTGTACTTGGGTTGCCCTTTGATGATGGTGTGAAACTCGGTGTTGTTGTGATATCTGCCACCAAGAGGAACAATGAAACAAGGGAGTATTAGGAAGGGAGTAATATCATGGGAATAGGGGTTATGGGGAGAAGTTTGTTTAGGGATATGTAGGGGGTTTCGGTATTTGATAGGGTAGGGTTTTGGGGTTTTGATAAGGTAGGGTTTCGGGGTGGTATGTTGACAAATAAGAGGAGGGGATAGGGAATAGGGTTTGGTAGTGTTTTAGGGTAGGGATAATAGGAAAAATGAGAAAGGGGGATAGGGAAAAATGGCAAGCAAGGGAAAAATGAGGAGTGAAAATGGAACCTTGGCACTAATACCACAATTTTGCAGCCCTAGCCACCACAGTTTTGATGTTTTTTGAGTGGTTGGTTTTATGAGTTTTGTGGCAATTAAACACAACCAAGAAGCACCATATCATTCATAAAATTTGATGAGCAAGCCGTGATATAGAGCCTACCTGTCAATTTGAGGGGTTTCACAAGAAATTTGAGGAAATTTGGCACGATTTCGGCCCTTTGTGGGTTCACGCCACGTGCTAAACCCAGTGCGTCGCGCCCGTTGAAAACTTGCACTGTGGTGTGGCTCTGTGTGCGCCGCACCCCTCTATGTATGCGCCGCACCCTGGAAACTGCCTCCAACTTCACTCCAAACATGCACTTTGCCTCTCAAACACCTTGCTATGTTTCTCAATAACCTTGATTAGTACAATGACTTTGATTTTGGTGGAAACTTGTATATAAAGGCTTTGAAGTCATGGGTTTAATTTTTTCCTCTTCAAAAACCCATTTTGCTAATGTTGTGTTTTGACACTTTTTCACTGACTTAAAGCAACATTGAATTTCACTTTTCCCTTTGAAATTTTAGCTCAAATGATGAAATTTTCGGCACTCTTTGCAGGGATTGCATGACAGGGCATTTGGCCACAGAAACCATGACTGCACCTGAAGAAATCAACTGACGACTTTTTGAAAATTTTATCACAAATGACACTGTTTGACTTTTCTTCAAAACAGAGTTTTGAAGAACAGTCGAAGTCTATCAACATGACGATGAAACTCTCTGAATCATAACTTTGTAAGGGCCTCACTCTGGCCTGCATGGCTTTATCGGATATGTTTAAAGACCAAATTGATTAATCCCTAGACCTAATGATCGAAAATGACTTTTGTCCATTAAAGGACCAGACCTTGACTGTCATGAACTTTGGTGATCATTGACAAAAGACCTGATCCAACAGGAGCCAGACATGAGGGGAAATGACTAGCATGACCTTTTCCGACAGATTATGGCATGCCCCTAGCGGAATTTATCTGAGTGAATGGAGCGGGACTCCTAAAAATGAAATGCATAAAGAGTTTTGATCTCTGACGGAGGACTGACCAGACCGACTCTAACATTGGCTCCAATGGGGGATGGTAGCTCCTTGGAGGTGCCAAGAACTGCAGATCTCTGGAAGAGCTAGACAGTGCCTTCGTCCATTGGGCTATGGAGTCATTATTTTGACAAACAACACAGGACTTTGACTCATTTATGAAACTGAAATGACCAAAAAACTGACTCAAATTTGACATTGAAATGACTCGAAGACTAACTTGACAAACTCTAGCCAAACTGAAATAAAATGGTATTTACAGTGACAGTGGAAGCAGTATTAATAACTCAGAAATGGTACCGCTTGAGAAGTCGACCATTGATCGTCCCTCCTGGACAATCTTCCCCGTTCATTTCCTTCAGAAGAAAAGCATTCTGACCCCGATATGCTGCAATTTTAAAGGGACCTTTCCGGAGGTTCTCGAACTTACCATGCTTACCTTTTTCCTCATTCCTTGCATCCCACTTCAGCACTACATCATCCAACTGAATTTTGTCCACCTTTGCCTTTCTGTCATAAATTTTCTTGATCTTCTCCTGCAATTTGGATGTGTTCTTGAAAACTTCTTCTCTGGTCTGCTGCAAGTGAACCATTTGATTCAACCTTCTCTGCATGGGATCTTCTTCACTGCCGGCCTCCTGAAGAAGTTTGACTACCGGGGCAGCGAGAGAGGTAGGAAATATTGTATCAACTCCAAAACAAGCTCGAAAGGTGATGTACCTATGGATTTCTTCTGACTGACCCAATCTGCCCACAGTGCATTGACCAACCTCTTATGCCAGCGCTTCTTATTTATTTCCAGCAGCTTCTTGATGATGTTGACCAATGATTTGTTCGAAGACTCTGCCAATCCATTGCCTTGCGGATGATAGGCAGTTGAGTGGCCCAAAATGATGTGATATTTATGACAAAACTCTACCATCCTTTTTGATTTGAAAGCTGTTGCGTTATCAGTGATTAGCTTATTCGGGCAACCAAAGCGAGACAAGATGTTATTTTCAAGGAATGAAATGATTACCGCATCAGTAGCTTTTCTGGTGGGAATTGCCTCGATCCATTTCGTGAAATAATCTGTCACTGTGAGGATCCATCTATGCTGACCGAAATAAGCGAGATGAATTTCACCAATGAAATCCAATCCCCATTGCTGGAAAGGGGCACTCACCTCAATAGGCTTAAGTGGCAAAGGCTATAACTTCTGCTTTCCTTCGAAAATATGACACTTATGACAGCGCTTGACCATCTTATATACATTAGCAAACAATGTCAGCCAATAGTACCCTGCTCTCAGAATTTTATTGTCGTTGACTTCCAGAAAAGGTGACCACCACAGTCTCCTTGGTGGCAGTCCTCCATGACCTTCTTTGCTTCCTTTTCCACCAAACAATTTAACAGAATGCCACCGGGATCTTTCTAATACAGTGTAGAATTTAGAATGCAAAACTTGGTAGCCTTCAATTTGAGTGTTCTCGCTTTGTTTCTAGTCATGCCGGGTGGTGGTGACAAATTTTTAAACACATATATGATATCTGAATACCATGGAGAAAGAGCAAACATTTCAGATACCTGAATTGACGATCCTTCCTCATTCTCATTGGACATAGCAGTGATCAGATTTATGTCCAAGGCGTGCAAGTTTGATTCGGCCATTAACTTTGCCAATCCCTGTCCTGTCACCAGCTTTGCGGGCTTTATTTCCACATCATATTCCAGCAAGGCTACAATCCACTTGCCTCATCTTCCTTCCGGATTGGTTTGCACTAAAACATCTTTGACAGCAGCGTTAGGAACATATGCCAAAATATGAGAATGTAGAATATATACCCGGAAATCTTTCAGTGCCTTCACAAGTGCAAGGGCTTGCTTCTCAATGATGTTGTATTTTAAGGCTGCATCTCTTATAGCTCTGCTGAAGAATGCAATGGGTCTTTCATGATCATCTCTTTTATGCAATAACACAACTGCCATAGTGTGCTCCGAAGCAAATGAGAACAATATGAAATCCTGAGTGTAGTCCGGGCTGACTAGAACTGGAGCTGAGGAAAGAGGCAATTTGACCAAATTGAAAAATTTTACAGCCTCCTCCGTCCATTTCACTTAGCTGTCCTTCTTAAGCATGTTTTTCATCTCTCTTAGGTGTTCAGCAAGATTAGGTGCAAAGCGACGTAGAAAAATCATTTTACCATTGAAAGACTGTATCTCTTTTTTATTCCGGGGCAGATCGATTTGCTAAATTGCTTGCACACATGCTAGGTCAATACGAATGCCATCTTTTGAGATAATGTGCCCGAGTAGTTTGCCTTCCTCCATGGTGAACAAGCTCTTCTTCGGATTCAGCGACAAGCCATATTTTCTGCACTTTTGAAAGACAGTTTTTAGATGGTACATGTGCTCTTCATCAGATTTGGAAAACACCGTCGAATCATCCAGGTACGCAACCAAAAAGACATCCTTCTCATTTGCAAAATCCAAGTCCATTGCACACTGAAATGTGGCACCCACATTCTTCAAACCAAAAGGCATTTTAGCGTAATGAAAGATTCCCCATGGAGTGGTGAACACTGTCTTGTCTTGGTCATCTTCATGGACAGAAACTTGATTATATCCGGAATAACCATCAAGTAGTGACATACGAGATGCTCCCACTACTCACTGAAGTATATGGTCCATTTTGGGCAGTGGATAATTATCTTTCAACGAAACGTTATTGAGATTTCTAAAATCAATGCATAAGCGAATATCACATGTCTTCTTTCGTACGGGCGCCAAGTTAGAGATCCAATCCGAAAATCTGATGGGCACAATGATTCCTGATTTGTACAACCTGTTTATCTCCTTTTCAATACATGGCAGCAACTTTGGATTTAGCCTTCTCAACTTCTGTCTGAATGGTTTTTGATTGGGCTTGATGGGTATAGTGTGCTGAATTATATTGGTATCATATGTCTTTAAGTCAGAATAGTCCCAAGCAAACACATCTGCAAATGAAGACAACAAACTGATATATTTGTCCTTGACCATTGGTGGCAATGCTTTGGACAATTTTACTAATTTAGGATTAACAGTTGTTTCGATATTGACCTCTTCCACACCCTTCTCTATTGGCTGCAATGTTGGATTGCGGGCTACATCATCTTGATCAAAGAGTTCTTCTAAAGGTATGAAGCCTTTAGGAATAACGTTATTCTTCAGCTACAACACGTCCATTTCATTGATATGCACCTCATCTGTACCATTACCTTTTCCATCGTCATTTTCTACATCAATTGAGATCTCTTTGAACTTGCCTTTGTTTTGCATAAAATCATCAATCTCCTCATCGTCTTGGAAAACTTGCCAATATCTCTGATTGTCTGGAACGATTGGACGATGCTTGACATGGATTTCAAATTTATTGCTGGAGTTCATTGGGATCTTCAAACTACTTGCTGCCTTAGCAAGGGCATCAACAATACTATTTTGTATACGAGGCACACATGTCAAGGTGTATTCTGAAAATAATTTTAGAATGTGTAGAACTGCATTACGGTAAGCTCGCATCCTAGGATGCTTTGCTTGATATTCGCCTCTGACCTGCTTAATTACCAATTCGGAGTCGCCATATACTGAAATCCTCTTAGCATTCAGCTTTCTTAGAATCTTTAGACCAGCAATCAGAGCTTCATACTCAGCTTCATTGTTTGAACACTCAAAAGCAAACTTGTAAGAGCACACTCGCACGTTACTAGGGACTTTGTTCGGGGCGGAGAAAGATATTTTGAGCATGTATTTAATAATCTTGAGAATGATGGTATTGACAGGGAAATTGTCATGATTAAAGAAACTGAAGATAAGAAAATGAAAGTTTGTGATGGTAACCAGAATGAGATATCTTCAGTAGAGAATAAAAATGAAAGTATTATAGAAATTGTGAAGCAATATATGATGATGTTGACAGATGCAGAAGTTCAGGAATTCTGTGATTTTAAAGTGGATTATTTTTATGAATCTGTAAACCATGAAGAAGCTTTAGAAAACCAGAATTTTGTTTCTGTTGTAGGAGAAGATAAAATAACATCATTTTGTTGCAATGGTATAAGTACAGAGGATGAAAGGATACTTCACAATGCTATGCTCCAAGAAATTCTAGCTATTGAATTGTTGAATGATAGTCTTGTGTTAGAACGAGGAACACCATATAATACAGAGGAAAGTGTGGAAATGAAAATTGATGACAATTTCATAACTTATGCAGAAGGACAGTATAAAGATTTGATGGCAGAATTACCTGTGGAAAGTGAAAACCGTAGTTATTTTGAATCTGACAATTGTGATGGAAATTTTCTTTGTACAGGAAGGAGTCATATGCAAATGACATGCTTATTGAATATGAAGGAATTTGTATTTTTCTGGGAAGGTTATTAGATGAACCTGATAACATAGAGGAAAGGATTATCTTTAATGATAATTGAAGGGAAGTTGTAGAATACAAGCAACAGTTTGTAAATGACAGAGGTGAAAAAGAATTGGACATAATTTTTATAATTTATATGGTAAAGGAGAATGTACAGCAGACAGATGTCAAACGAGTTCAGTTAAGAACAAATGGTAAGGAGGAAATTGAGAAATTGTGGAAGATGAAATCAGTGAAGAAGAGGGACAACAAGAAAGAGAAATTAACAAAAGAAATTTGTATCAGCAAGGAAAGAGGACAACAACAAAATAAGATTTGGAGCCCTGGAGGAACAGAAGTGACAGTGGCAGAAGAATTGAATCCGTAGCATGATGAAAGTGATGACCAATTACAAAGTATAGTTTGGGACGCTGGACGACCAACAGAAGAAACACATGACCAGGAGGTCATGAAAGCTTTCAACTTTGGAAGTCTGATGCATGAGCATTTAGGCCTAGTCAGCAATGTGATGGCATGATCACATGTTGTGACTAACAAAGAGTTGGAAGACAAGAGTTTAGTTAATTTTATTTATTTAAATGTGTGAGAGTGTTTATTTATTGTCGAATATGAGAAAAAGGGTATAGTAGCTGAGTGATCCTCCCTGTGTGGAGATCAGGCCAAACAGTTAGATTTATTTGGTTTGAATAGGATATGAGGAATTTGAAAGCTTAATTTAGCATTTGTTTAGAAAAGAGTGGAGTTGAAGAGATTCTTTGGGGGGGGGGGGGGAGAGATTTCTGGATCTGAACCGAAATTGGTTCATGAAGCCATTCTTGTATAAAATATGATTTTATTTTCATAATTCAGAAGCTGGTGAGAGGAAGGATAGAGAGGTTCGCTAAGTTAGAGTCGAGTAAGATAAAGCAAGGATTCAAGATAGAACAGAGTCCTTTTATTGTTGTAGTCAAGCCAGAGGGCGAGACTCTGTAAATATTACTATATTGAATAAATGATTCAGTGCGTGTGTTAATGGGCTGTTTGTATTGAAATCCTTTGCGTTTCTCTGTACATTCGCCTGCGGAACAAACTAAGCATTCTTCTCTATTTTTACACACTGAAGTTATAAATCGTAGTGTTCAAAGTATAATTGGGGTCATTAGTGTAAAGAACAATGTTTGAGCCGCTTTTAAAACCAGTCGTCGATCCAAGAGTAAATAAAGGAACCATTGAAGAAACAACGAAAAAACCCGAAGTAAAGAGGCGGATGAAAGGATAAAGGGAAGGCACAGTGGTTTTTGGATCTCTAAGATCAACGAACCAGATCTAATCAGGTCGAGAAGAGCCACTTATCGACGAAATTCTTGTGTATGCGACAGACTTCAGGCCTTAAGCCTATGCGACGAGCGATCGCCCATCTATCGCATCGGTGGAAGTCTGTGTGGATGGATCGGACCCTAACCACTTGCCAACTCCGATTGTGACATTGCGATATGACGTTGACCATTGGATCATATACTTGATCTCTAAGATCAACGGACCAGATCTAATCAGGCCGAGCAAAGCCACTTATTGACGAAATTCTTGTGTATGCGACAGACTTCAGGCCTTAAGCCTATGCGACGAGCGATCGCCGATATATCGCATCGGTGGAAGTCTGTGTGGATGAACCGGACCCTAACCGCTTTCCAACTCCGATTGCGACATTGCGATATGACGTTGACCATTGGATCATATACTTGATCAACGATGAAGATTAATTCACATCGGAATGTTTCATTGATGGGTGAACTAACGTTGGGCATAAGCGATCGTCGATTGCGATTAGTGGAGTGATCGCATCGCAACATTCAGTGATACTTTATCGGCGGAGGAGTAATGCGTCATGGGAAGGAAGCGGACCTGACAAATTTATAGATGCGGGTTTATAATATTTGATGTCTGGCTTAAGTGTTTAGAGTAGGTTTTCCTGTGTATTCCGTGTGTTTCGATAAAGTTATGTTGTTCTGGGTTTAAAGAAGAAAGCACGCAAATAACGCTTCTGATAGTGTTATATGAGCACAGTTTACAAGTCCAGCGTTATCGCAAATCGGAAGTGGAAGGGTTCATGAGTAGTGTGACTGCAGAGAGTCGATACCCGATTGTGATAAAGGCATACATTGATAATTGTGCAGAGGCCGTATGATGGGCAGAAAAGGTATGTTTTGTAATGAATTTCTATTATAAAGGGTTTGTAATGGATCAAAGCGCCAATAGAAGGTTTTTATGGGTTGAGTCGAATATAACCATAGATAAGTGTGGGGTTGGTTATGTATGCGGGCTTAAGGTTTAATGGAGGCTTAAGGTGTGGCATTAAGGATAATAGAGGGGCCTTAGAACCATTATTCAATTAAGAAGATTTGACTCGGTTTTTGAGTTAAAATTCTTGGGGATATTGGAATTTTGTGTATTCGCCCATTTCCTGCGTCAAAGGGTGTAGCAAGGGAGATCCAAATCAGCCAAGGCAGATTGAGGACTAATCTAGGGCTTGATCAGGTGGATCAGATTTAGGTTATTGTTGTATTTGTAGTTTTCTCAGTGCGTCATTATCCTAGTAAGAGAGCCTCAGTAGGTTTTGAATTATTGATTAAGAACTGATTTGATTGGGCAAAAAACTTGTGTAATGTGTGATTGAGATTGGTTGTGCTTTTGCTGAATATTTTTTTGTCTATGCTAAGACCTTAGTTGTGCTTTTATTCAATAGATGTGTGATAAATTTGCTAGGAATTATTTTTAGGTTGCTTGGTTCTGAAATTAACAAAGTATCGTAGTTGAAACTTTGAGAAATCGATCTCAGAATCACCAGGCGCTAGGTTCGTTTAGTGATTGGAAGGGTAAGGTTCAACCAACGACCATACAAGGCATAATTCTTAGTTTGCATGTTGAGAATTCAATGCATAAGAGAAATTAATTTCTACAATGTGCGGGGTTAGTGGTTGGATGATTGAGTGAATTTTTTTTTTAAAAGTGGTTGCCAGGGCAACCACGACCAATTTGTTGATAGATCTATCAGGCACCACAGAGAATGGTGTGAGTCAAGACCACGAGGGACGTGGTAATCACATAGGTTGAATTGGCAGTAGTAGAGGTAGAGGGTGAGGTCGATTGGGACACAAGTGTAGCATACAGTGGCTAGTCGAGCTAACAATCAAAATAGTAACCTAAAGTTGTAGGCAAGCCAACTTTGATGGGCCGTGTAAGTGAGGAAGCAGATGGGTGTCGAAGAAGTTTGTAGCCGTCGCTAAATCTGTGTCAAGGTTGTATGGGGCAAGGAAAACCAATCGTCGAAGACAACAGTCATCGGGTCGAGAGGAAAAGGCCAACAATTTCCGTTAGATCCAACAAGGCCGACGATAGAGGTCGACGATAGAACTGATAGTTGACAAGAGAGTTGCGATCGTACAATCCATATGGTGCTGTAGACTGGTCAAAACATAGTCGTTCCAACAAGGAGAGCCGTGTTGCAGGGGAATGTAGTAGTCAACCATAGATTGACAAAAGTCTCAGAGGTGCCGCCGTTAAGAGTGCAAAGTTTATAAAAGTGTGATACAAGGGTGGAGAGTTGCATAAGCATGGTGCCAGATTGCAATACAACGAGCAGTGATGGGTGGTCACCTCTTAGAGGGAGATCATACCAGTTGGCGGGCAGGAGAAATAGTGATAACAATGCAGGAAGTCCATAGAGTAGTTGTACTCATATAGTTTGTATGAGAGCCACATATCAACCTAGTGTACAAAGGTTGGAGAGTGCATCTAATTTCACCCTTGGGAAGGTGAAGGTTTCATTGATTATCCTGGTGAATGTCATATGGGAGTTTGCTAACACCAAACTCACCCTACCGACATATGCTGCAAAAGTGGTCACCTATAACCAAAAGGGTGTGAAATCTAGGAGAATTATCTTGGATGTGGTGAAGGATCATGTGATTCCTCACCCCTATTTGATAAGAAGACAAGGGAGATGTGGGAGGCTCTGATGAAGCTTTATTAGAGTTATAACACAAATGGAAAAATGGTGCTGAGAGAGAAACTCAAGAACACCAAGATGACCAGATTAGATACCGTGACCAATTATCTGACCAAGATCACATAGGTATGTGATGAGTTGGCAACAATTGGTGTGGTCGTGATAGAGGATGAAATGGTAAGGATGACCTTGAATGACCTTGAATGGCCTCACTAATGGAATCCTTTCATGAAAGGCATCTTTGCACAAGAGCATCATCTTTGACCTCAATGTTCTTAGGACATTGTGTTCTGATTGTGCAGATTAATGCAATGCTCATGTTATGGTTGTAACTGTCTGTGCTCTGAATGTTTGGCTCCCCTGGTTATCAGTTGTTGTCCTCATGCAAATTTACTCCATATTTATTAAGTCACCTGTCATAGTATTATAGTTCACTGGTCGATAAAAATGCTGTTATGATGGCGCTCCCAAGAATGATTGAACTGTCTTTCAACTTATTCCTTACAGTTCAGTCTTTCCACTACTTGTAAACATGGATATTTTCAATTTTGAGGGTTTATATGTTCCTTCGTTGTGAAGGAAAATGTGTTTTTTTAATGCTCCAGATATAATTAACAAACGGGGTTTATGTTGTGTAGGTCAGGCATTGTGCTATTGAACAAAATCCATCATGTGGGCATAGTATACCCAAAATCTATGACCATTCCTATCATATAACGTGGATTGCAAAAAAGTAGAGCTATTGTTTTCCTCGTTATACTTATACAATGGAGATTGGGATCTATTTTTAAGTGGAGATTAAGGCATGAAATGCAAGTTGCAAGTGGAGCAGACAAGAGGTAAGTGAACCGCTGAGTGCATGTGTTACCTGTTTAGTGCTCTTAGGACATTGTGTTCTCATTGTGCAGATTCATGCAAAGCTCATGTCATGGTTGTAACTGTCTGTGCTCTGAATGGTTGGCTCCCTTGCTTGTCAGTTGTTGTCCTCATGAAAATTTACTCCATACTTATTAAGTCATCTATCACAGTGTTATAGTTCATTGGTCAATAAAAATGCTATTATGATGGCCCTCCCAAGAATGATTGGACTGTCTTTCAATTTAGCCCTCCCAAGAATGATTGGACTGCCTTTCAATTTATTCCTTACAGTCCTGTCTTTCCACTACTTGTAAACTAGACAATTTATTCCTTACAGTCCTGTCTTTCCACTACTTGTAAACATAGATATTTTCAATTTTGAGGGTTTATATGTCTTTCAACTTATTTCTTGCAGTGCAGTCTTTCCACTACTTGTAAACATGGATATTTTCAATTTTGAGGGTTGATATGTTCCTTCATTTTGAATATTCAATTTGAGGGTTTATATTTTCCTTCATTGTGAAGGAAAATGTGTTTTTTAATGCTCCAGATATTATTAAAAAACGGGATTTATGTTGTGCAAGTCAAGCATTGTGCGCTATTGAACAAAATCCATCATGTGGGCATAGTATACCCAAAATCTATGACCATTTTGACGACTTATGATGAGACTTGGCGCAACAAACAATCCATGCCCAATCATAGTATACCCAAAATCTATGACCTGTTTGATGACTTATGATGAGACTTGGCGCAACAAACAGTCCATGCCCAATGATATCAAAATCTTCTATTTCATGATATCAAAATATTCTTATCTATGACCAGTTTGACGACTTATGATGAGACTTGGCGCAACAAACAGTGCATGCCCAATGATATCAAAATCTTCTATTTCATGATATCAAAATATTTTATTCTTCTATTTCATGAT
The DNA here is from genome assembly GCA_000404065.3 of Pinus taeda. Taxonomy (NCBI): domain Eukaryota; kingdom Viridiplantae; phylum Streptophyta; class Pinopsida; order Pinales; family Pinaceae; genus Pinus; species Pinus taeda. The sequence goes on from APFE030251699.1 coordinate 15,157, forward strand.
ATCAAAATCTTCTATTCATGAAAAAGAAAAAGGAGGGTTTCATATAAAGATGAAGCCACTCATATTAGTCTTCCTGAGAAAAAGGTGAAAGCTATTGTTGAGAAACTGGCTAGGGATAGGTCACTGAAAGAACCACCAGTTTGTATCTTTTCAGGGCATAATCTGGGTATCTCTCATCTCAAGCAAGGAGGGTTTCATATAAAGATGGAAGCCACTCAGAAAAAGGTGAAAGCTATTGTTGAGAAACTGGCTAGGGATAGGTCACAGAAAGAACCACCAGTTTGTATCTTTTCAGGGCATAATCTGGGTATTTCTCATCTCAAGCGTTCTTGTGATAACATGCCATTGAAGATAATGGGTCCTAACATTTTTACTAGAAAGTGCATGGTGAAGATGTTTCGGAAGTGATAAAGGTTTCTATTCATCAATGTACTTCAAAAGAGCTTCAAGACAAAATGATATGAAGGAGCTGGAACAATGTTAAAGAGGACAAGCCTACAAGGATATGGAAGCAACAAAATGTGAAGTGAAACCTGTAGTGCATGTCAAACAAAACCTGCCAAAAGTGGCTGAGAATATTATGGGCGAATAATCTTCTGAAAATTGTCAAAGTAGCACAACAACAGAGAAGGGACAAGAGTTAGAAGACACTACAGAATTAGATTCAAAGTCATATCATTCTCCTAAAAACACGGAAACAGGAGAGAGAAGGGACAAGAGTTAGAAGACGCTACAGAATTAGATTCAAAGTCGTATCATTCTCCTAAAAGCACTGAAACAGGAGAGATATTTCAGGAAAATGATCTGAATTTGTGAGAAGAGGACTGGTCTAATTTGCCTATGTGGTGTAGCAGTAAAGGAGACGCAGAAGGTGACGTTACCTTTCACTCACTCTGGAAGTGAGACATCCTCATACTCGTCAACTTTGGAATTGTCAAATTTCTCCTGTAGGAGTGAAGCTAGCTCTTTTTCTGGGAGGGAGGATGACCCATCGTCTTGTTTCGGAAGTGATAAAGGTTTCTATTCATCAATGTACTTCAAAAGAGCTTCAAGACAAAATGATATGAAGGAGCTGGAACAATGTTAAAGAGGACAAGCCTACAAGGATATGGAAGCAACAAAATGTGAAGTGAAACCTGTAGTGCATGTCAAACAAAACCTGCCAAAAGTGGCTGAGAATATTATGGGCGAATAATCTTCTGAAAATTGTCAAAGTAGCACAACAACAGAGAAGGGACAAGAGTTAGAAGACACTACAGAATTAGATTCAAAGTCATATCATTCTCCTAAAAACACGGAAACAGGAGAGAGAAGGGACAAGAGTTAGAAGACGCTACAGAATTAGATTCAAAGTCGTATCATTCTCCTAAAAGCACGGAAACAGGAGAGATATTTCAGGAAAATGATCTGAATTTGTGAGAAGAGGACTGGTCTAATTTGCCTATGTGGTGTAGCAGTAAAGGAGACGCAGAAGGTGACGTTACCTTTCACTCACTCTGGAAGTGAGACATCCTCATACTCGTCAACTTTGGAATTGTCAAATTTCTCCTGTAGGAGTGAAGCTAGCTCTTTTTCTGGGAGGGAGGATGACCCATCGTCTTGTTTCGGAAGTGATAAAGGTTTCTATTCATCAATGTACTTCAAAAGAGCTTCAAGACAAAATGATATGAAGGAGCTGGAACAATGTTAAAGAGGACAAGCCTACAAGGATATGGAAGCAACAAAATGTGAAGTGAAACCTGTAGTGCATGTCAAACAAAACCTGCCAAAAGTGGCTGAGAATATTATGGGCGAATAATCTTCTGAAAATTGTCAAAGTAGCACAACAACAGAGAAGGGACAAGAGTTAGAAGACACTACAGAATTAGATTCAAAGTCATATCATTCTCCTAAAAACACGGAAACAGGAGAGAGAAGGGACAAGAGTTAGAAGACGCTACAGAATTAGATTCAAAGTCGTATCATTCTCCTAAAAGCACGGAAACAGGAGAGATATTTCAGGAAAATGATCTGCATTTGTGAGAAGAGGACTGGTCTAATTTGCCTATGTGGTGTAGCAGTAAAGGAGACGCAGAAGGTGACGTTACCTTTCACTCACTCTGGAAGTGAGACATCCTCATACTCGTCAACTTTGGAATTGTCAAATTTCTCCTGTAGGAGTGAAGCTAGCTCTTTTTCTGGGAGGGAGGATGACCCATCGTCTTCCATTTAATCTTCTCTGTGCTTCCATTTTCAGTTCCAACCATATGTGCAAGTCATCTTTTCCAGCCACGCATTTACAAAAACAGGCTATATCTACAGATATCTCAAGTCATGATGACAAAAGAAATATTTCCAGCACATCCTCAAACCAGGTCATACAACCAATCTCAACTTTATGAGTACTTAAATGTTCCAGAGGGAATGATGGTAATGACAGAATGCTCAGAAGTAGGCAAAATATCCCTTTTAAAATACAAAGAAATTTTACCCACAACTCGTACAAATCCTTAATCTTGTCATTTTCGAGGGATAGGTGTTACTGTTCAGAAAGACAATTCCATACTACCTAATGAGCTAGATGTTAGTCCAACTCTTTTACGTTCTACAGAAGAATGTCCTGTAGGTCTTGCTGCAAATGAAGTGTTATTAGCTAAAAATTCCACTCCAGAGATAAATTCAGATGTCGCACAAGATGGAAATGGTGCAGCCTCCCAGCTCATATTGAAAACAGAAGATGCGATGAACATAGGATCTCGTCTAACAGAGGCTTTTGAAGAGAATGGAAACATCCAAATTGATGATGGTTGTAATGATTTTTCTGTTACAAATATGGATAGTTCCTATATTGATGTGGGTGATCGTGCCTCCATAGTTGAGAACTTGAGAGTACTTCTGTTCTTGATTTGCCTATACAAAGAGAAAGTTCAGATCTTTGTGTGTCAGTGGGTACCTGCCTATCACTTGTAGACATAGATCATAATAAGTGTATTCATGAAACTTCATCTGTGCCTTCCATGGATATTCGAAATACCATGTCTTCAAAGAGTCATCAATTCAAGCTTTAGAGTCATCAATTCAAGCTTCAGAGCATTATTTCAAATGATCAATGGCAACAATTTTCTTCAACTGAGGAAACATTTCTTGAATCAAACTCAGCCTCATGGATTGATCCTCAATGTCGTAAAAGGCATGTTAATGTACCAGTTAAATCAGTGGCATCTATTGTCAAGCTGCAATATGAAAAATCAAACATAAAAGGAAGTTCAATGCATGCACCAGGAAATTATGTGAATAGAAAAACTAAGAGTCTCAGTTTGAATAGCTGCCCATATCATCTAAACTAGAGAATCTTCCTTTGCATATATGTTTGCAAAGTTTGTGGGAACATGAGAGTTAGCCCCTGTAGGGTGGTTACCCTACAGTAAAACATCCTGAAACACATCTAGCGGGAAGCTGCTACTATGGATCTTTGGAAGTGCCTGCATTCCATTCTTTAGATGGAAATACTAGTCTTTGGAGCCCAGGAAGGGCCAGGCCTGAAATTTCTTGACAAAAGCCTTCATAAAGCCTTCATAATTCAAAGTCAATACATACACGGGATCAAGATGACTCTTGCAAGTCAGAATGCAGCGATAATTCCGCTATGAGCCCTACCCCATGTTCAGCAGGATGTGCTTTTGATGACCAGTCTCCAGGTCAAGGACATGGAAGCTGTCACTTAAATTTTAAAAGGCAATGTAAGACAAGTATAACAGCTCTACCCCATGTTCAGCAGGATGTGCTTTTGATGACCAGTCTCCAGGTCAAGGACATGGAAGCTGTCACTTAAATTTTAAAAGGCAATGTAAGACAAGTATAACAGCTCTAGTGCCAGCAGACATACATGGTTTGCCCAAAATTAAATCAAGTGGACCTTCACCTCTGATTGAATGGTGGAGATTCGGTGGCAGGTGTGATTGTGGCAGATGGGATCTGGGCTGTGCACTCACCTTACTCCACAATCGGAAACAAAGAAGGAAAAGCGACTTAATTGAGACCAATTCAAAGGCAGAGGATTGTTATTCATTATATGTGCTTTCTAAGGTATTGTATCTGGGACCAACCATTTTTATTTTAATTTATCTAGAGTGCCACAGTGTTATGTTATGGTTCATCCATATCATTTTCTCCTCCTTTTTTCCCTCTGAAAATACCGGGAAGTTTGTCATTCTGTCACTGCTATGTGAAATTTTTGTTCATGTCGGACATTATGTGAACTGCAGGGAGAAAGGGAAGACAGACCCGCATTAACAATGGCAACAGTTGCTGAAGATCTGTATTCTGTTAGTTTTCAATCACAATTCTCTATAGTTTTATCCATGCTGCACAGCAGAGAAGAGATCCTCATTCCTCCTGGCATGCATAATAAAAACAATAATAGAGTAACTGGCATGCATAATAAAAACAATAATAGAGTAACTGATTACAGTTGGTACCAAAAGCAAAAGAAAAGAGCCCGGGGCACCTTGGGGACGAGCAGGGAGGATATCAAATTTATTACTAGATAGATAGAGCTGTACATTGTACTGTAAAGTTTTGTCGGTCAATTTGTGGAGATTGGGCTTTAGGTTAAAGTTGTTGTCATCCATGATCCCCTATTGTGGTCTGGGTACATGGAAAATCCTGTCATCCAAATGCTAAGAGCAACCCAAATGTATATTCAGCGATGGCTATTTCCATGTTGCGGGTCTTACAACTCCCGCATCGGTATTGGCTTCTTGTACTATCCAAACATCGTGGCAAGATGTAAAGGTCTATTGGTTATGATTTGTGAACAAAATAATAGAGCAATAATATGTAAAAATTATATTGTTTTGATCAAATAAATTTGATCAATTCCTTGCACATCTTTCTGGTGTGGATCAAGGTTCAAGATCTTTACACCTAACATAACATAAGTAGAAGTAGGACACCAAGCACTTTTTGGGATTGTTTCTACTGTAGAAACTGCTTTCTAGAATTAAAATAATAATATAATAATAATAAGATTAAATTTATTGATGGCCTTGGTCCTAGAGTCAAATATAGCTGGTATGTAGCCGTTGGAGTCTCTGCTCAGCCTATTTAAATTGCTAAAGCCTGATCTGTTTCTTCAACTTGTCCTGACGATGAACCACACTAGTTGGTTCGAAAGGCGTCGACAATAATGTTCTTATGTGATTTATGCCGAAGCTCTTTTTACAAATATGATGGATCACAGAAGCTTCAATTCTACAAAAGCTAACAACCTCTTAACTTTACTAGTGCTTTAAAAAAAAATGAAGCTAACAACCTCTTAACTTTACTAGTACTTTGGGAAAAAAATGAAAATTACTAGTACTTTGGGAAAAAAAATGAAAATGAAAATAGAAAATTGAAAGTGGAAGTAGAACTTCACTTCTAAGGTGAAAGTAAAGTAAAGCGAAAGGCACTTTCTGTTAAACGCACTTTCTGTTAAACACAACCTATTAACCTCCCGCAATTTTAATGCTAAGTGAAGCTACCAACCTTTTGAATTTACTAAGCTAACAATTTCTTAACTTTATTAGTACTTTGGGAAAAAAATGAAAATTAACTTTACTAGTACTTTGGGAAAAAAATGAAAATTACTAGTACTTTGGGAAACATGAAAATGAAGATGAAAGTAGAAAATTGAAAGTGGAAGTAGAACTTCACTTCTAAGGTGAAAGTAAAATAAGTGAAAGGCACAGTGAAGCTACCAACCTTTTGAATTTACTAAGCTAACAATTTCTTAACTTTACTATTACTTTGGGAAAAAAATGAAAATTAACTTTCCTAGTACTTTGGGAAAAAAATGAAAATTACTAGTACTTGGGGGGAAAATGAAAATGAAGATGAAAGTAGAAAATTGAAAGTGGAAGTAGAACTTCACTTCTAAGGTGAAAGTAAAATAAGTGAAAGGTACTTTCTGTTAAATACAACCAACTAATGCTAAGTGAAGCTACCAACCTTTTGAAATACAACCAACTGCAATTTTAATGCTAAGTGAAGCTACCAACCTTTTGAATTTTTGAATTTACTAAGCTAACAATTTCTTAACTTTACTAGTACTTTGGGAAAAAAATGAAAATTAACTTTACTAGTACTTTGGGAAAAAAATGAAAATTAATGCTAAGTGAAGCTACCAACCTTTTGAATTTACTAAGCTAACAATTTCTTAACTTTACTATTACTTTGGGAAAAAAATGAAAATTAACTTTACTAGTACTTTGGGAAAAAAATGAAAATTACTAGTACTTCGGGAAAAAAAAATGAAAATGAAGATGAAAGTAGAAAATTGAAAGTGGAAGTAGAACTTCACTTCTAAGGTGAAAGTAAAATAAGTGAAAGGCACAGTGAAGCTACCAACCTTTTGAATTTACTAAGCTAACAATTTCTTAACTTTACTAGTACTTTGGGAAAAAAATGAAAATTAACTTTACTAGTACTTTGGGAAAAAATTAAAATTACTAGTACTTTGGGGAAAAATGAAATTGGGGAAAAATGAAAATGAAGATGAAAGTAGAAAATTGAAAGTGGAAGTAGAACTTCACTTCTAAGGTGAAAGTAAAATAAGTAAAAGGCACTTTCTATTAAATACAACCAACTAATGCTAAGTGAAGCTACCAACCTTTTGAAATACAACCAACTGCAATTTTAATGCTAAGTGAAGCTACAACCTTTTGAATTTACTAAGCTGACAACCTCTTCACTTTACCTTTACTGGTACTTTGGGAAAAAATGAAAGCTAACAACCTATTAACTTTACTTTACTAGTACTTGGGGAAAAATTAACTTTACTTACTAGTACTTAGGGAAAAAAATGAAAATGAAAGTAGAAAATTGAAACTTTGGAAAAAAAATGAAAATGAAAGTAGAAAATTGAAAATTTGGGAAAAAAATAAAATACTTTACTAGTACTTTGGGAAAAAAATGAAAATGAAAGGAGAAAATTGAAAATTTGGAAAAAAATGAAAATGAAAAGTAAAAAATTGAAAATTTGGGAAAAAAATGAAAATGAAAGTAGAAAATTGAAAGTGGAAGTAGAGCTTCACTTTTAAGGTAAAAGTAAAGTGAAAGCTAGCTATAGTAAAATAACACTCATAAAGGTGTGAATAAATAGTGGTGGTGTGAATAATGGTGGGTATTTTAGGGCCTCATTAATTCTATGCAAGGAAATATTACTTGTAAAAGTAAAGTGAAAGTTAGCTATAGTAAAATAACACCCATAAAGGTGTGAATAATGGTGGGTCGTTTAGGTCTTCATTAATTCTATGCAAGGACATATTACTTGGAATAAAATAACACTCATAAAGGTATGAATAATGGTGGGTCTTTTAGGTCCTCATCAATTCTATGCAAGGACATATTACCTCTAATAAAATAGTGTCATGACACAATTTAAACTTTAATCTACATCAAAATTGGTTCATTATACAACATGTCTATGGTTGTCTCTTGCCTTTATCATAAAGGCTTACACTTTGATTCTGAATTGTCTACTATGTCTATTGTTGATGTATAATGGGTTTATCATAGAGGCTTACAATTCCTGAATTGTCTACGGATAGAGTTCTTTAGGTACGACGTTTACAGTTGATGTCTAATTGGTCTATCATAGAGGCTTACACTTGCTGAATCGTCTACAAATAGAGTTCTTTAGGTTCTTCTCATAAAGGTGTGAATAATGGTGGGTCTTTTAGGTCCTCATCAATTCTATGCAAGGACATATTACCTGTAATAAAATAGTGTCATGACACAATTTAAACTTTAATCTGCATCAAAATTGGTTCATTATACAACATGTCTACGGTTGTCATCTCTTGCCTTTATCATAAAGGCTTACACTTCGATCTTGAATTGTCTACTATGTCTATTGTTGATGTCTAATGGGTTTATAATAGAGGCTTACAATTCCTGAATTGTCTACAGATAGAGTTCATTAGGTACTATGTTCACTGTTGATGTCTAATTTGTCTATCATAGAGGCTTACACTACCTGAATCGTTTACAAATAGAGTTCTTTAGGTTCTTCTGCTCTTCAAAGTTTTGGCTAGACAACATATTTTTGTATCAAGAAGCTTGTTAAGTTTGTTTGACATTTTCTATGATCAATACATATTTTAGCTCTGGAATTCTATGATCGATACAGATTTTAGCTCTGGAATGCATTTATATTTTTTTAAGGATCAATACAGATTTTAGCTGTGGAATACATTTATATTTTTTTATAATAAATACAAATTAGTCTACAAAGAAATAGCTTCTTGTGAATGCAATCCATAATGATTGCAACTCTTGGCCGTGTAAACTATTCAAACAATGAACAAAAAAAATAGAAATAAAAACCATTCAGACAATGAATAAAAAAATAACATAAGGTCTCTCATTCAAAATATTGTATATTACATTGTAATTTAATTGTATACTTCAATAACCAAAAATAAAAATCAATGGAAAAAATATGGTATATGCTTCTAACAAATAAAAATAAAAATGTGTGAAATCATCTTCATTGCCACAAAAATGTTGACATAGATAGAGTGAAGCTTAATATGCAGTAATACAATGTAATTTAATTGAATATCTCAACAAGACAAAATATGATATATGCTGTAACAAATAAAAATCAAAATGCAATGAAATCGAAAAAAAATATGCGAAACTCATCTTCATTGGCACAAAAATGTTGACATCGATGGAGTGAAAGACAAAATATGATATATGCTGTAACAAATAAAAATCAAAATGCAATGAAAGCGAAAAAAAATATGTGAAACTCATCTTCATTGGCACAAAAATGTTGACATCGATGGGGTGAAACTTGATGTGTGGTATTCAAACAACTCACACTGATTCAAACCGAAAACGATCGACGCATAATTGATAACCATACAAAGAAAAAGATCATATGACGATTGACCTAAAAAACTACCAAAATTAATCAAAATACATGGCCCCAAACGCAAATATTAAACAAAAAGATCATATGACGATTGGCCTGAAAAACTACCAAAATTAATCAAAATACATGGCCCCAAAGGCAAATATTAAACAACATTGCTGAGTAATACTAGTGGAAATATATATATATATATATATATATAAACTTTAACTATTTAGTATTAAATGGATTAGTTAATAGAATCCTACGTGTTGTAATAATCTTTCTTTGATAATAATATATTTAACTTGCTTGGCATGAATATATTTTATTTTATAAGTTTATCCTTAGTTTATCACTATTATTGTTGCTCTGTAACTTGATAAGTCAAACCTTTAGGCATAAAACAAAACAAAAAAATTTACACTACAACTTACTTCTCCATATACATTTTGAGTGTCAAAAAGTGATATCTTTTCCCAAAATTTTAGTTATCTGGAGAGAAAATGGTTAATATGATAAAGGGAAATAATCACAACAAATTAGTGTTTAAACTGTATCTCCACCCATTTTAAAAAGTTTTAAACAAGATGCCACATAAAAACATTGGATGGAAAAAAAATACCAAGGTGACACACCTCAACAATTTCAATGACATCTAAAGCGGTGCAAAATATTCTTACAGCATGAACACCTAATGTCATATTAGGGTTGTGGAGTGTAATTAGACTTCTTCATCAAGGTTTATTACAAATATGGGATCAAAGACTTATTTCTCTCATAACCTTAAATTGCATTTCTGATACCACTATCATCTTTGGCTCATCGACAACTTTCCAAAAATATAAATTCCATCTCAATTTAAGCTCCTAGCAAAACTTCTTTAAAATTCACCCTTTTAAAGGCCCACTTCATCATTTGTACAACCATGTGGAAACTCCTAGCCATGTATCTCCCTTGTATGGGTCCAAGTTTGTTGGCTTCCTATTATATTGGAGCCTTTCCATATTGGTGATTTCACAAGTTGTGCATTCTCCAAACCCTGAGCATTTTGATATGTTGATATACTGATGAATTGATCTAGTGATATGTTAATATGCACAAAAATTTCTAGTATGCTAATACATTGTTAAATCCATAAAATGTTGATATAACTTTACTCTAAAATGGCTTATCAAATATTCAACAAAAACTTTATAACTACAATTACTCAAAACATCGATAAATCAATAGGCATGAGGCTAGCTCGACATAACATCTCTCAAATTTGTCACCCAATCATAGATTTCCACGTGGAAAAGGATGAAATTTTTTACACATGGCATGTTTGACATGTAAATGGTTATCAAGGCAATAATAATTTTCAAGATGTAGTCCTCCCGAAATTTCGCTATGTTGATATGTCTATATCAACATCATCGATGACCAATCACCACATGTCCTCTTTCATGTGTCATTCTTGATGTGTTCCACATGCCACTCATATTTTCAAGGTTGTCATGTCAAATATAGGTGACACGTCACACAAATGGCATCACCATGTCATCAAATCATGACATCAACTCTCAGTTCTCCTAGTACTTGATACTTTGGTTAGTGTGATGTTTTGAGGTTCCAAATTTTTAGTGCCATCACTTCATGCTCCTTGTTAATAGATCAAATGCTTCCAACTGACAATTGTTTCTTGGGGCCATGCTATACAAGGAATTTTCATAATGATTCACTTCCATTTACTCAAGGGCTTGATATGTTGATATTCTAATTGTCTCTTTATGATCATCTCTTGCTCCTTGATCCCATCAATCAATCTAACTAGGGCCAAGTATGGGGCTAGCCAAACCCCAAATTTCAAATACTCCACCATGTCAATGAGGAATACCAACTTGAATTTCCAAATAGTTTAATTCTAAAGGGCCCAGTCCCAAAATTCTCTTAATAGCTTGAGTTACAAGGGTAAAACCACAAAATTTCCTTTTTGGCCAAAACCAAGGCTTAAACCTGAGATCGCTTAGCCACTTAAGTTCTTCCTTAGGATTTCCTTTAAGCTTAATATTTCTTTGGTGAACTCTTCCAAACTAAGCATTAGATGTTATTTCCTTTTGATCTCTCCTTCCTCATCAAAGCTTCTACTCTTACTTCTGGGTGCCACCATTAACAAAAGCTTCCAATTTTCACATCAAGGAGAATTCTCCTTTGGCCTATCCAGCGCATCTTAACCTATTTTATTCCAAATCATAGGGAATAATGATATAACCAAGTGCTTAATAATAACTAGGACCACCAACCAATTAGTTCTCCCCTTTTGGAAACAAACCATACATCACAAAAAGTCAAAAGTTATTACAAATGGGCATGCAAACATAACACCACGAATAACCTATGAATTCATGAACATAAAACACATAATGATATCATTTAGCATAGATGAAAGGATCCCATTTCACACAACGTTTATATTCATAAAGGAATGTATTTCATCATTCAGGCCAATTATGTTAATTTCTCATCACACTGATCATGCATTATGAATATTCATTTCAACTATACCACTCTCAACCTACCATTGCACACATACACATTGAATCCAAAGTAATATTTAAATATAAAATATTGAGAAAAAATACAATTCATTTGCAACAAATGAATACACTTATATATTCCTCTTAAAATTGTTGGAAACCGAATAAGGGATGACCATTTTCCACCAAATTGTAGGCAAAACTACACTATAAATTTCTTACAACTAGCCACCCCCCAACCATATCCAATGTCTTATGGATGCATCAGTTAGTGAATAAAAATAATGAGTTTAATTCAATGTACAAAGTATGAAGGAGCATTTCCTTCATTGGCTACGAAATAGGGATGTCACTGCACAAAGAACTAAGTTTAGGTTGATCAAACAACAAATATGGCCACTAAGGGCCTTCACAACATAGAAGGAAATTCCTTCCCACTTTCTATAATCCTTAAGATTCTCCTTCTTTTAGTGCTTCACATGTATAAACACAACCAAATAGTTTAGTTCTTTTTAGGCTATTGGATTCAAGTAGAGGAATCTCTCTTTTGTAACCTCATCTAATATATTTGAAGATTGGACTATATGGTCCAGATTCCAATCTCAGGTTTACAAGTCTCTGGCTTATAGTAATTTTGGATTTACAACAATTCAAGTCTCTTTTCTTTATCTAACGTCTCTACTTGCTATAATACTCCAAACTCAACAACTTAGAATCACCAAAATAATTTCCTTCTCCTCATGAACACTACTTCATGCATGAGAGATTGAGGGTCCCCTTCTCAGGCTGAGGAGTCAACAAGGAATTCGTTCTCAGGTGGATAGCTCGTGTTTAGGTAGTTTAGTACCTCCTCTCCTCATTCCTCTCAAAACTATTTATTAGTTGGTAGTTCAACTAGAACATTGGGGGCCATGAACATTAATTTCAAGGAATATAGGAAACATCCCAAACCCCCATATAAGATTTATAATCAATCTATTATTTCAAACATGAAGATATGTATATGCTTGTACTTATCTTTAACTTTATAAAATTATAATTATATTAGCAAAATATTTACATCAAATAGTTGAGAATGCCATCCATGTTGAATCTCCAACATTATCATTTTTCAATTAGATTACAAAAATTTGGAATGAGAAAAAGGGATGTTACATTCCCATCCTCCTTAAAGAAAAATTGTCCTTTGTGTTCTACTTTCCATAGAACCAAACTTATACATAAAACCAAAATGGGTATGCCTTCTACATGGAATCCTCTAGTTCCCATGTCCAAAATGCTTCCATTGCACTTTGACTTACATGGAGCATGGTCGTCCTCTTTGTTGAGTATCCATTATGGTTTTGGACAGATATCTCCCTTAGATTCCACCTGTATCAAAGTCCAATCAATTATACAATTAACATCATGTATATATATTTTAAGTAAAGATATATAAAACACATCATTTTCCTTCATTGTGGGAGGAATGGTGAGTTTGTATGCTAATGGCCCTACTCTCCTCAAGACCTGAGATGGTTCACAGTGTCTTGGTGTTAACCTGGCACATAGTCCCACTCTTAAGGGACTTTTGTTTTCCTTGATTTGGACATAAACATGATCTCTTATTCAAAATTTCTTATGCGACCTTCAATTTTTTCCTTATGGCGGCGACTTCCTATTCCATTTTATTTAACATTTCTAGCCTATGTGTGACTCTATCCACTAGATTACCCTACTTGATTTGGATATTGCACTTTCTATCATACATGGCTTTGAAAGGGTTCTTCTTTAACAATTCTTGATAGCCAATATTATAAGAAAATTCCACCAAAGGAAGAAAATCTTCACAGCTCTTAGGTTGATTCATAACATACATGCTAAGTATGTTTTCTAATATTCTATTTACTCTTCATGTTTTTCCATAAGTTTGAGGGTGATAGGATGTGTTGAATGTTGATAGGGTTTCAAATATTGTAAATAAAAACTTCCAAAATTTGAGGTAAACTTGGAATCATGATTCTATATGATCTTCTTAGCCATGGGATGTGTGACAAGCGGCATAACCAGAATGGCAAGATCTCAGCCATTGGATGGGTGACAAGTGGCCAGATCTATGCCATGGATGAGCAACAAGTGGCTGCACGAGAGTTCTAGATCTCAGCCATTGAATGTCTGCCAAGTGGTGCCAGTGGCCAGATCCCAGCCATTGGATGTGTGACAGGTGGTGCCACTACAGTGGCTAGAGCTTGGCCATTGGGTTAGAGACAAGTGGCAATACTAGAGTGGCCAGTGGATTTGTGACAAGTGGTGTGCCGAGTGGCCAGATCTTAGCCATTGGATGTCCATTGGATGTGTGACAGGTGGGGCCACTACAGTGGCCAGAGCTTGGCCATTGGGTTAGTGACAAGTGGCAATACCAGAGTGGCTAGTGGATGTGTGACAAGTGGTGCACCGAGTGGCCAGATCTCAAGCATTGTAATGAAGTGGCGCAACCTAACCAATGGTTGAATGCCAAGTGGCAACAACATATTGGTATATCTCGACCAATGGTTGCGTGCCAAGTGGTGGCAACAGATTGGGTATATCTCGGCCATTGGATGTGTGCCAAGTGGCGCCATGAGAGTCGCTAGATGTCGGCCATTGGATGGGTGCTAAGTGGCGCCATGAGAGCGGCGAGATGTCGACCATTGGAAGGGTGCCAAGTGGCACCATAAGAGCGGTCGTATCTTGGCCATTTGATGGTGACAAGTGGTGCTATCAGAGTGGCCAGCTCTAGGCCATTGGATGGGTGCCAAGTGGTGCCATAAGAGCGGCCATATCTTGGCCATTTGATGGAGACAAGTGGTGCTATCAGAGTGGCCAACTCTAGGCAATTAGATGGGTTCCAAGTGGCGCCATAAGAGTGGCCAGCTCTGGGCCATTGGATAGGTGCCAAGTGGCATCATGAGAGTGGCCAGATCTCAGCCATTTGATAAGCGACAAGTGGTGCCATGAGAGTGGCCAAATATCAGCCATTGAATTGGTGATAACTGGTGCTATGAGAGTAGCCAGATCTCAACTATTAGATGTGTGACAAGTGGCGCCATAGAGTCACCAGATCTTAGGCATTGGATAGGTACCAAGTGGCCAGATCTCAACCACTCGATGTGTGACAAGTGGTGCCATGAGAATGGCCAAATTTGAGCCATGGGATGGGTGACAAGTGACATAATGAGAGTCGCCAGATCTCGGCCATTGGATGTGTGCTAAGTGGTGCCATGGGAATGGCCAGATTAAGCCATTAGATGGGTGGCAAGTGGCGCCATTAGAATAGCCAGATATCAACCACTAGATGTGTGACAAGTGGCGCCATGAGAATATTCATCTCAGCCATTGGATGTGTGACAAGTGGCGTAACCAGAATGGCCAGATGACAAGTGGTGCCATGAGAATGGCAAGATCTCAACCATGGGATGTGTGACAAGTGGCGTAACTAGAATGGCAAGATCTCAACCATTGAATGGGTGATAAGTGGCCAGATCTGTGCCATGGATGAGCAACAAGTGGCTCCTCGAGAGTTCCAGATCTCAGCCATTGGATGTCTGCCAAGTGGTGCCAGTGGCTAGATCCCAACCATTGGATATGTGACAGGTGGTGACACTACAATGGCCATAGCTTGGCCATTGGGTTAGTGACAAGTGGCAATACCAGAGTGGCTAGTGGATGTGTGACAAGTGGTGCGCCAAGTGGCTAGATCTCAACCATTGGATGTCCATTGGATGTGTGACAGGTGGTGCCACTAGAGTGGCCAAGCTCATCCCAGCCATTGGATGTGTGATAGGTGGTGCCACTACAATGGCCAAAGCTTGGCCATTGGGTTAGCGACAAGTGGCAATACTAGAGTGGCCAGTGGATGTGTGACAAGTGGTGCGTCGAGTGCCCAGATCTTAGCCATTGGATGTCCATTGGATGTGTGATAGGTGGTGCCACTACAGTGGTCAAAGCTTGGCCATTGGGTTAGCGACAAGTGGCAATACTAGAGTGGCCAGTGGATGTGTGACAAGTGGTGTGCCGAGTGGCCAGATCTCAGCCATTGGATGTGTGACAGGTGGTGCCACTACAGTGGCTAGATCTTGGCCATTAGGTTAGCCACAAGTGGAAATACCAGAGTGGCCAATGGATGTGTTACAAGTGGTGCGCCATGTTAACACCTAAATCTGCCTTAGGCTAAAGGAAGGAAAAATTTAGGGTAACCACAAACCTACCAGAATAGGAGAGGGCTCTCTCCGTGTCACGCTCAGTGAATAAATAAATGATATGGTCTGAGGTGATTTACAGTGAATATTGATTTTAGGCTAGGTAAATAAATATGGAAACAAGAAGCAATTTTTTATAAATGACTGGGTTCTTGGGATATATGAGACCAACAAACAGTATGAGCAGAGAATTTAACACAAAGGCACAGATTACTTCATGAGGCAAGACAGGCGGAAAGTCTAGCAATTAAATTTGAAATAATTCGGAATGGAAGATTGTTTAGGAGGCTGAAAAGGGCATAAACACATGAATCCTTTTCAACAGAAGAAGAACACATAATGTGAAACATTCCCACAGGCAGAGCAATAAACATGAATTCTACCTTATCTTACTTAGAAAATTTCACTCGAAATGAATATGAATGAACTGTGAAACATGACGAAATACATATGAAACATAAAGAGAACACATTTGCTACACTCACACCACATGAATCTCATGAACAAAAGCTGCTGCCTTTCATTAATTCTCAGTCAAAATATACAATGAAGAACTGAGTTTCTCTCCCACAGTCTCCCAGAAATTACAACCAACCCTTTGCAAATGGTTTTCATACAATAAATAGACTATGCCATAGGGAAATAGAATGACCAAGAGTTGGGGAGTTTTTCAAATCATTGCAAAATGGAAATGGAAAGCCAACCATCAGTTACAGGTGCAGCGTTACAAAAATGACAAATGGCTTGGGTGACTGCTCGCCTTCCTTTGCCACTTGGATAGAAGCCAACCTTTAGTGAAAATATTCTTTAAATTTTTCCTTAGTTGCCAAAAAAAGTGTAGTGTAAATGAGCGGGCCCACTTGGAGAATCTCGCAAATCGAAATGTCGCAAAGCGGAAGTGATTTTGGCCTTTTTGTCTATATGCACCGCACCACTTTGGAGGCAATTTTGAGGTACCTTCTGGAGTCCAAATTGTGCCCAAGTGTGCTTGTTGGAAAGCTTGGCCTGTCTACATTCCAACCCAAGTGGAATTTCTGCATTTGGTGCTCAGTTGCCTCTCCAAAAGTTCATTCTCCCAAGACTGCTTCCTGTGTGTCAAAATAGGGGCAGAGTGGTCATGTTTTGAGTCTTTTTGACCTCCTGGGGACTCAAAACATGCCCAAACTTCTTGTCCATGCACCAGAAGGCATGATTTTTCATGATAAATCCAAAGATACAAGCCATTTGTGATTTAGAGCTCCCAATCCTATGCGTCGCGCCAGTGGCGCGGCGCACAGGGAGAAAAACCCTGTGTTGTGCCCAAAAATTTGTCATGTGACCAAACTTTCCCCAAATTCTTTGAAATTTGGGCTGGTGGTTCCCTATGAAGTGCTATGCTGGGACATAGAGGCTTCAGCCAAGATTCGAAGCGGATATTTCTCTTTTTGACTCTTTTGCCTCTTTGTCATTTTGCTCATTTTCGCCTTCAAACTCCTTATCCGAGCCTTTGAACTCATTTTTCATGCCCTGTAGTGATAAACCATCCGCCTCAATATGGTTTTGTCCTTGTCAGCCTTCTCTAGCAGTCTCTCAAGGTGGATGTTGATACGCTTGAGCCAATACTCTCCGTCATTGTTAATCTCTTGCTCTAAGGGAGCGAACTCAATCCTCCTATGTTGGGTAGCTTGGCGATTCTCACGGATGTGTTGCAGCTCCATGATCTCAAGCTGGTCCTTGAGTTGTTTGTTCCTTTGCTCCAAATACCTGATAATCCACTTGGCCCTCTCCAAATTGAGAGACAAGGCTTGGATCTCCGTTTGCTGCT
>APFE030251705.1:35001-64032 GCA_000404065.3 Pinus taeda
CATTTTTACATTAATAAATAGAGAGATATTTTTACATTAATATTATAGAAGTTATGATATACATTTTTATATTTAAATTGTGTAAATTTTGATATATATTTAATGGTGTATATTGTAATTTATATAGTATTGAATGTAAATGTGTGATGAACATATTGTTTTTTGTAGGATGACACTTACTACACAACTTAAACACATAAATAGGTCAAAATTTACGTTATTCCTTTGCAATCTGTATTGACTAAATTACCAAAAGTAGTATTGACGTATGTCATAGAAGTCGAAGAGTTAATAATGACCGGTAAGCTTAAGTCGATTGCAGATTCCCCAAATATTGGGGAATCTTATGGACATGAATGCCATCAAAAAATTGACCGCACCCATGTCCATCGGATTCCCAAAATATTTGGGAAATCTGCAATCCACTTAAAGATGCCCAATAATGACAATAGTATAACTGTTGAGTAAATGATGACAGTAATCTGACTGTTAAATGTTTTTGGTAATTTATCCACTATATTAATCTTTCCAATAGAGATCCCTTATCGAATTCAAATTTTGGATTTCCACGGACTTGATATGAGGCTTGGCATGAACAGAAAATCACATTGCTAGTCGTCGGAATGCCGATGGTTTTTTCCGTTTCCGTGTGCAGATAATGCTTTCTTTAATCTCCCTTAAAATAAACAACCACTCTCACAAAATTCTCTTAATGGACAATCATTCGATGTTGTCCACCTCTATAGCCTGCTATTTATCTATTAAGATTTCTGTAATTTCATATATTAAAGTTATTCATCTATTTTTTAATCATTAATGACAACAACGTGACAATGCTAACATGGCAGCATGATCTCTTCTTTATATAATAAAGTGGCGGCTATAAAATCGTTGAAGAAAAATGAAGTTTTCCATATTGCTATGGAAACCACTTCTTCATTACATGGACTATCTTTCCGCGTCCGTCACCCCCTATGTACTTCAGCAGAGCCTCAGGTGAGTCTATTGAAATTCCTAGAATCAAAGCTCTCTTCCTAAATTCTTGAGTGTAATCCTATACACTTTGCCATTTCAATTGGCGAAGAGTTTGCCAGTTCATCATGGTTTGTTGCATGTAAGCTGGTGGATAGAACTATTTTTTCATTACAGAAACAAATTCACTCCAGACAAAAAGAATCTTACCATGTTTCTTCATGTCATCTTGTGTCCTTCCTTCCCACCATACCAAGACAGTGCCTCTGAGGCATAGGCTAACCAGTTGAATCTTACTCTTGTCTAAGTCGATACTCTGCACTCTGCAATAAACATCAATTTGTCTGATCTAACTATCCAGCTTCTCTACATTCAACTCTCCATCATATATGGGTAAATCAAATTTAACTTCTTATTTAATCAAAGATGTCTTCTTTTCATGTTCAAGGCTATTAGGAGGTGTGAGAAAGCTTTCTTCTTTCCCTTTCCCTTTTGAGTGGTCATAGAGGAGAGATTATTCTTCTCCTTTATCTTACTTGGAGCCTGATGAATCTTCATCTTTATGTTTCCTAAAGTCCTTATACATTTCCTCTACCATGGACCTCGTCACCAGGAAACTATCTATGAATTGAGGGTCTAGCCCAAAGGAACTTTCCTTTGACATTTTCTTCTAAGGATAGACTCTTCCAATCTCTGGGTTAGTTTCAACCAACTCTCCTTCTCCTAATTTAAGCTTTGACCTAGTTAGCATTCAACAGCGAAATCCAGCACAAGCTTGTCTAACCTTAAACAACCTAGGAGCTCTGATACCACTTGATCTTAAAATCACTTGTGAATGATCTCAGTTAATTAATGAAGGTATTACAGACTCGTGTGTTGGGGTGTGTCTATGTTATTTTAAGAAACGGATTGATAAGATTGTGAAATACACAGACACTTGAAACAGTAAGAGAAACACAGTAAGCAAATATAAAAACACAACAAATTTAATAATCAGTTCACCCAATCCTCCTGAGCTACGTCTCTTGCTATAGCCTTCAGTGGTGCCCTTTTCTAGCGTATCTTAAAGCAGAGATTTTACAATAAGGAGCTCAATTTGAGGCTCACTTAGTAGATGATGATTAGTAGGGTGGTACTTTGATTTCCCAAGCCTCTAGAGTACACAGACTCCCCCTTACTGGATCTCAACCTCAACTGGTCTCAATGGTATGAGCCCAATTTGGTACTCAATACGTGACAAGTATACACAAAGGAGTTGCTTGAACCTCTCAAGCCTTCTCTAGAGTTCACAGAATATTAGACTCTCTCTGCCTCTGTCTGCTCGATGTTGCCTTTGCTCTACAAGTTAGCTTGGCTTCTTTGTTCTCTGCAATTCACTTCTTTCTCTACTTCTGTTTCTTTTTTGTCATTTGTTTGTTCGTGGCTTAAAGACAATCTACTCCCTGACTGTTCGTTTCCTCTTCCCAGCTCTCTGGACCGCCTGCCTCTATCGCTGGAATTCCCCTGCTTTACGTCGTCATCACTGTGTAACGTTGCACAGAGAGGTGGCCACTTGTCACCTTATGGACTGAGTGTCAGTTTTCTTTTGAATGGTCGTTATTTCCTTTACTCTAGGATTTGCTTGCGAAACTGATCCTTCTGCCAGCTCATCGGTCATGCCAGACCTCAAATATTTATGTGCCTTAGTCTATTTTCCTATCGAATCTAGTCATCCATCGGGTTAATTTTCCACCGTTGATCTAGAGCCTCTAGATCCTATGATCTCTATCTATATCACGTGAGTAATTTTCTCAACCATTACTCACGCGATGTAAGCGGTTTTCTCTCTCATCCGTTGGACATGTGTCACCCGATGTATGGCATCGCACTGAAATCGGCCAAACCCACTTACTGCTTGAAGGGCACCCGATATCCTACCAGTTTTGGGTGCGGGACCCGCCTTCTGATGTTTTCCGCTTGGTTTCCTATTTTCCCTCATGACCAAGTGCTCGGGGCTTTCCTTCTCTTAGTGATTTGTCCTACGATATCAGAAACTGCATCTGTTTTGAGATTTGGGCTTCCGATTGCCAATTTGCATCCATGCGCAGTCTCCATTGGCCAACAGTCAGCGCGCTTTGACCGAGGGTCCTCGTTGTTCCGTGTAGGCCACAATTGCCATTGTCCAGAGGTAATTTCTGATACTTGTTATTCATAAGATTTGATCTGACATAATTTTGAAACAGTCATGAAAAATGTTTAAGGATCCAATTCAGTCATCCCTCATTGAATGGCTTCCTGAATCTGCATATTTTCGTCCTCGTGTAGCTTCATAATTCCTTTGTCCTGGTCCTTGCATACTATCCTAACTATGGGAGCTATTGCATGGGAATTCCATTCCTCCAAAATTATGGTCTCGACTCTGCTCTTCAACTTCAGAATCATCTCCACGCTCAGGTTTTTACACATGGCCCTATAGGCCCATCGAATCGTTGGCATGCGTAGGTCCCAATCCATTTGTCTCACCAGGTGAACCCTGTTCAAGACTCTGCATACCTTATTGAATGCTTCCACATGGAATGTTTGTGGTGCACGTCGCCTCTCCTACTATTATGTCCTGTTCCAATTTTCGACGCTAAATTTGGGGTGTTCTTGTGTGGACTGCATAGCACATGTCTATACCCATCAAGACAAGTGGGCGTGCAAGTTGTTCCGTCCTCGCTGACCAAATTTTATTCGAAGCTAGGGGCTCCCAAATTGTAGGTGCATCATCCTTCTACATCCGTGTCAGTCCTCAAAATTTCCTTGATGTGTATCCCACCATCATGTGGGTGTTGCGCGCAGTGCCAACTTTAATGCATCGAAACGCTGCTATTTGGGTACCGCGCTTTCAAATTTGCTCAAGAATTCGTCTAGGATTGTCAATCCATCATATGTCAGTAGCTCTCTTACTTATGTTGTCATGTAGCATAGTGATCTAACCATCATGTTGCAATTCAGCGTTGTCACTTCGTGAAACCGATTCTTCCATCTCTTTAACTGACTGTTGTGTCTACCACGAACTTAGTGATAAATCCTCCTATTATTTGATCGAGCTAGTGGTCCATAGCTCACGCTATCTTATCCTTTGAGGCTTCTAGTTTGCGCACTAGTTCCGCAATCCACACTAGTGGTTTGTCAACCCTAACCTTCCTTGGTTGTGTACTAACTTCACGATCCACTCATACAACTCTGATGGAAAAGATGCAAAGAAAATCTCATGGATTTTGGTGTACAAATAGTGATCCAACCACTGTTCCTTAGATACCCCCAAATTTCTGTTTTCCTACGTTGTGAACTCGTGAATATTCTTATCCAACCACTCTTCAATTTCCTTGTTTTTTGGGTTCTAGTGGCATGACATCAGACATCCCTTATGCAGATCCCAATCCTAGCAACAGAAACATTTGTTGGCTTAATGGGGCCTTACCTAGGTTCGAAAGTGATTTAGCCAAGCAAATCTCGGTACTACTGGCCCTTTCAGCAATAGTCCACGGAGCGCAGACTGAGGTCTCACTCGAAGTAGTATGGGAGGGTGCTAGAACCAGGTTTCTAGACCCTGGGGATGTATGATATGAGGTGATTGGTATGTGGTCCAACCTTCACACTTACTGCACTACGCGCACCTGTAGGTACCCCACGCCTTGTGATACGGTCTTCGCGTAGTTCTATCTGTAGCGAGACCCGTGTTATATACCCAAGTCTTCCTTAATTAATCTCTGTTAGCTAATTACTTAGATTAAATTCACATATAAGTATTCATACGAGTATTCATCAAGTGCAAGCAATAAATAAACAAAGTAAACATAATGAATAAAATAAACATAAAGATTCCAAAATAGATGCACAGAATAAACTTCTCTTTATTATCCTTCAATCCCAAGTATAGACCCGACTCTGCCCTGTGCAGTCAACTGCAAGGGTCCACGCACTCAGCTATGGACTCTACTAGGCCTCTGCGCACTCATCTCTAGAGCCTCTTCCTACTACTATGACCCAGTACACTTTAGATTTCACTGTAAGCTCTAACCATGCCTTTGCTATTCTATCTACTCTCTCCTTCTCCGTTATCTTTACACTTAGAGCCTCACTCTACTTATACAATCCCATGGTCCACGGACCATGGGTAGGTTGACACAACTTTACATTAAATTATAATATTTTAGGGTGGACAGCCCTATGACTCATCCTAGACTTTGCGCTCTGCGCCAACACTTCGTGGAGTTCTACACCATCTTTGACCAAAACTTGGGCTTTGAGCCCCAAAACCTACTGCGGGGGATCCCATGCCCAATAAGCCCTTTTCAGTCTCGAAGGTAAAACATATATTTGGTGGGAAGATGTGAAGAATGTTAAAGGTATTGATGTACATGATTTTACATGGCATGTATTTGAAAGGATATTCAAGAAGAAGTTCTTGTTAGAGATGTACTATGGTGAAGGAGCTGAGTTCTGTGAGTTACAAATGGGTTGCATGACGAACGAGAGGTATACTAGTAGATTTTTGGAGCTGTTGACATATGTGCCTTATCTCAAGGAGGAGAAGGCCAAAGTTCAGAGATTCATCAATGGAATTTTAGTAGCATATAGAAGCTGGATTGAATTCGATGAGCCTAGATCATTAGAGGAGGCCGTCCGAAAGTTGAAGCATTATTATGAGTAGTCAAAGCGAAAAGTTGGGCCGAAGCATGACTTGAAAGGAAATGAGAAAGCTAAAAGAAAATGGCCACCAAAGTGAGAAATAACTCAAGATGTAGGTGAGAAAGAAAATGTAGTTCCTTACAAGAGATTCAATACAACTGAGAAAGGACATGGAGAGCAACATGCTCGAGGCGGTAGTAGAGAACCATTGCAGTGTTGGATATGTGGTAAGGATCATTGTAATAAGGATTTTCCACAATATTAGAGTGGTGGTAGACCCTAGATCTAAAATGATCAACAGGCACATAGAGTGGGCAATGTTGGTCATAACATTCCTCACATCTATGCAGCTGTGGACAACAGGCAGGCAGATCATTAGGCATCGATCATTGAGATGGATGGTACTAGCTTTGTGATCAAGTTGTTTATATTTTGATTGATCTTGGATCTAACTATAGTTATATTATTCCCGACCTGGTGTATAAGTGTGGTTTGAGAAAAAAAAGTGCATGCAAAATCTTAGTTAGTATAGTTGGCTACAGGTACAAAGAAGTGAATCCACCATTGGGTAAGATTTTGTGTATTTGAGTTAAATGGTATGCCTACAACAACACACTTGAATGTGTTGCCATTAGGATTGTATAGCATGCTTTTGGATATGGATTGTCTATACCTTCACAGAACCAAAGTGGATTGTTTGAGAAGGTCATTGATTGTGTATATGATAGTGGGGAAAAGAGGGCTTTGCATGAAAAGAATAAGCCTACATCAGTGAGGATGGTTACCACTATGCAGGCTAAGCATAGTCACAGAAAAGGTTGTGTGATGTTTGTAGTGCACATTTCTAGTGACAAGGGTAAGGAGGTTGAGGATGTAGATGTGTTGAGCAGGTACCCAGTTTTGCAGTTGTTTTAGGATGTATTTGCTGAGGAAATTATAGAGTTTCCACCTCAAAGGGTAGTAGATATTTCTATTGAGTTAGTGCCAAGGGCGGCTCCAACATCAAAATCACCTTATAGGATGAGCACATCTGAGTAGGTAGAGTTGAATTTGTAGCAAAAGGAGATGTTGGACAAGGGATACATTAGACCTAGTGGATGACCTTGGGGTGCACTAGCGTTATTTGTAAAGAAGGAAGATGGTACTCTCAGATTTTGCGGTGATTACATCCAATTGAACAAGGCAACGATCAAGAACAAGTACCCATTGTCGAGGATTGGTGATTTGTTTGATTAGTTGAAGGGAGAAGAAATGTTCTCTAATACTGACCTGATATCGAGATACCATCAGGTACATAGCAAGGAAGAGGATATCTTTAAAATTGCATTCAGGACCAGGTATAAGAATTATGATTTTTTTGTTGTTCCATTATGTTTAACTAATTCTCTAGATACATTTATGTGTTTGTTGAATAGTGTGTTGCATCCTTATCTGGACAAGTTTGTTACTATATTCATTGATGACATACGGGCATATTCTAAAAATGAGGAAGAGCATGTTGAACATTTAGCAGTAATGTTGAGGTTGTTAAGAAAGCATCAGTTGTATGCTAAGCTTAGCAAGTGTAGCTTCTTTCAACCTAAGGTACACTACTTAGGACATGTTGTCTCCAAGGAAGCCATTGCAGTAGATCCAAAAAAGATAAGGGCCATCGTGGAGTGGGCAGCTCCTAAGAATGTAGATGAGGTGAGATCATTTATGGGATTGGCAAGTTACTACAGGAGTTTCATGAGGAAATTCTCACGCATTACATATCCTATCACATAATTGTAGAGGAAAGGTAAGAAGTTTGAATGGATAGAGGAATGTGAGACTAGTTTTGGGAAGCTTAAGAAGTTGTTGACACATGCACCAGTGCTAAATATTGTAGATTCGGATAAGGAGTTTGTAGTGTGTATAGATGCTTGCAAGAGAGGAATTCATGGAGTTCTCATGCAAGAAGAACATGTAGTGTGCTATGAATCATAGAAACAGATTGAGCATGAGAAGTACTACCCAACACATGATGTTTGAGTTGGAGGCGATCATACATGCATTGAAGATGTGGAGACACTATCTTCTGGGCATACAGTTTGTGTTGATGAGTGATCACAGTGGCTTGAGGTATTTGTTTTACCATCCAAATCTAAATGTTGGGGAAGCTAGATGGTTGGCTACCCATAGTGATTTGACTTGGAGATCAGATGCATCAAAGGGAAGGAGAACTGGGTTGTAGATTTTCTTAGAAGGAAGGTACAATTAAATCATATAGCAGCTATAAGATTTTGTGGGACAGAGTTACATGATAGGATCTTGCAGGTAGGACAACAAGATGGCAATTACATGGATATCATGCATAGGTTACAACAAAGTATAGGTACAAGTGACCTGGATGCAGACTATAGTCTCACGGTAGATGATTTGGCAAGATCAGGGATAAGATCTATGTGCCAAATTACATTGAGCTCAATAAGCTTATCTTGAGGGAGTTTCATGCCAATCCATACTCGGGTCATCCAGGATATCAAAAGACGTTGACGATGGTGAAGAAGTTTTACTATTGGCCGAATATCAAGAAGGAAATGACAAAGTTCATGGCTAGATGTTTAGATTGTTAGCAGGTTAAGGTGGATTGTAAGCATCCATGTGGTCTACTACAGCCTATTGCCTTTCCGAAATGGAAATGGGAGGTCATTTCCATGGATTTCATCACAAGTCTTTTGAGGAGGGTGAGGCAACATGATTCTATTATGGTCATGGTTGACAGGTTGAGCAAGGTAGCTCACTTCATTCCAGTGAAGACTACATATTCACCCAGTGAGGTAGCACGGGTCTTCATCAGAGAGACAATGAAACTCCATGGTGTTCGAAAGAAGATTGTGTCGAACAGGGATGCAAAGCTCACTTCCATGTTTTGGAAGGAGCTATTTGTAGGCTTGGGTACATAGTTGGCCTTCAACAGAACTTATCATCCACATATAGATGGATAGACAGAGAGGGTCAACAAGACCTTATAGGATATGTTGCATATGTACGTGATGCACCAACAAAATAAATGGGAGGAGTATCTTCCATTGGTTGAGTTTGCATACAACCATGGTTATCAGGAGACATTGAGGATGAGTCCTTTTGAGGCATTGTATGGATGGAGTTGTAACACTTCCATCAGTTGGAGTGATCTAGTGAGTAGGGTACTTATTGGACCGGACATGTTGGCATACATGGAGCAGGAAATGTACATTACAAAGAAAAATATAAAGGCATCACAAGATAGGAATAATAGATATGTAGATAAGAACATGGTGTTCAAAGAGTTTCAGGTTAGGGAGCATGTGTATTTGCACATCAAGCCCAAGAAAATATCTTTGAGGATTGGTTCATGTGCCAAGTTGGCATCATGGTATTGTGGGGCTTTTGAGATCCTTGAAAGGATTGGAACAATGGCATATTGACTTGCATTACCTCCAACATTGAAAGTCCATGATGTTTTCTATATTTCATTACTTAAGAAGTATATAAAGGATGTTGATCATGTTATTGATTGGTCTGTATTGCAGGTGGAGCAAGAAGGAGAGTTCCAGGCAGAGCCTCAGTGCATATTGCAGTGGAAACATCTCATGCTCAGGAACAAAGCCATAGAGAAAGTTGAAGTGCAATGGAAGCACTTTGGGCCTAGAGAAGCTAAATGGGAGATGGCGGATTAGATGCAGGCCCTGTATCCTTCATTGTTTGTTGGTTGAGGCAAAGAAGTTTTGGTTTGATGTTGGTATATGTTTGGCATATGTTTTGTTCATGTTTTGGTATATGTATGTATATGTATATGGATGTCAATACTAGCATGAGCTAAGTTATAAAGCTAAGCGGTATGGGTGTCATCTTATTATGGTTGTTATATTGTCATGTTGTCATGATATTTTGTTTCTTAGAAGGTCTTTCATTGTAAATACTGCAACGAGCTAAGTTATAAATATCCATGGGTAGTATGTTTTCTTTTCAACAATTTTTCTCAAGTCTTGGTGTGGTTTAACACCGACGATGGTGTTCCCCAAGCAGGAGGGTTCTGTAATAGCGTTGGCGACAATTTCACGTAATAAAAGTTAATAAAGGAAACATAAGACCACGGTTAAGGACACTTATTCAAAGTTGAATGTTGGGAAAATATATCCTAGTGGGCATCACTAGATATCTCTTGGCTAATGAAAATTGGCAAAGGCTAAGGTAAAGGCATCAAAAAGAAAAAATGAATTTGTGGCATATTTATTTATGAAAATAAAGGAAATTATGAGAAAGTAAGGCCAAAGGTCAAAGGTTGCATGAGGAGGAAATTGAAGGAAAATAATGGAAAATGAAGAAATTAGAGGCGTCATGCATAAAAAGGCTTATGAGGTAAGTTCATGGCTTTTGTCAAGTTCAAGTTTGGAGTTCTCTCATTATTCTCTCTCCCCCTCTCTCACTCTCTTGGTCACTTAGAGTTTTCTTGGAGCACTATAACTTTGAATTAAGCAAGGAAAAGTAAAAAAAGGGAAAGGAAGGAAGGAAAGGATCAAGGAAAGGAAATCGGGATCAAGCAGCTTCAGCAGGAATACTTGTAGGTAACCTTTTGTGTGTAATTTCCTAGCTGGTTTGGACATGCATGCCTTTGCATGTTGGTGTATGGTTCTCTTGTTGTCAGTTTCATGGTTTTGTTGGGTTATGACAATGGTTTTCAGCCTAGCCTTTCCTTTTTTTGGATGCCATAGTGTTGGAATGTTTATTTGGTTTTTGAGCTTTGGTTTATTAGATGGATTTCAGAATCTGAGGCACAGGTGGTATGAAGTTCCATTCCAAAGGCCTAGGAATCCCTCTATCAGTTTTAGCAGGATATGCAGTAAAGGCTGAGGGAAATGTCTTGATTTAGGGCCTAGTGATCTGGGTTTGGATTGTGGTAAAGCTTGAGAAACAAGGACAGAGAAAATTCCTCAAGGATAGTGATGGATTCTAGATGGAATTCCAAGTTCTGTTCAATTGTGATCAGAGCATCAGTTTTGATGTGATCATAGTTTGATGAGGGTGGAGGTGATTTAACCTTTGCATTCCCTTGGTTGTTCTTGGATTGGTTATTCTATGAGATCCAACATTCATGTTTGGGAAATGGCATGGGGGTGACTAGCTGAAAGAGATATTTGGTTCAGCCATGTGTATGGTTGGGTGGTACGTGGAAGTCCCGAACCTGGTCATATTTGCCTATGATTATGTTGAAGCCTCGAAAATTGGGTCTACAACAAGGGGGATAACCACCCAGTCCGGACCTTGAAAGCATCTCCTTTTCCTTTTGGGATAGTGGCTCTGGCTGGGGGTAATGGGACCAGTTTCCCAATTTGTTTGTGATGATGCTAAGTGATGATGTTTTCCTTCCTAAAAGTTTCTAAAGAGAACACTTTTAATCTAAATCTAATCTAACACATGCAATTTTATTCTAATGAATGGAAACATCTAATTCTAAAAACTATCTCGGGATTAACTCTTCACTTATGCAATCTAAAATAGTTTCCAACAACAATCGATAATAAAGATTATTCAATTGCTACGAGAAAAGAATCCATTAAAAGCAAATTGTTTCGTATAACAAATTAGTTGAAACAATTATGATAAGCATATGTCATAATAAGTTATGCATACACTTAGCATAAACAGAATAGTTACCACCATACAAAAGTGCAAAAATGATAACTGAACATTCAGGCCTTCATATATAAACAATTGAAAATAACATATCACTTGACGCATAAACAGAAATCATTAAGAGATAAAAGTACCATTGATAATAAGTCCTACTCATGAGCTTCAACAATATAGATTTATCTTCTCATAATTCCATATCTACTAAGAGTATAGAAGTGCATTTCATTAGAAGACATTAAACACATATATAAATAAATCTTGTTCCATTCATTTATCAAAACCTCCTCAGCGGGGAAAAAGTGCATGTTCTGAAGAACTGTTTTTGATAAATTTCTAGACCCCTCTCTAAATACATGAGAGGGGTTTAAATACTACTATCTAAAGACTAAAAATAGTTATTACAAAAATATAGGAGGAGGTTTAAATGAGCATCCTCATCTAAAGCAAAATAAATTGAAATTGACATGGAACTATATCTAAAGATCAACTATGCATCTCTTCTCTTAAGTCGCAAGTATCCAACATCAGATTCAGGAGTGTTGGTTGGCTGACCTCTGATTTTAATTGTCCTACGAAAATGGAATCAGCGAATGCCGGCACTAAATTCTTAGTGGAATTTGTAAGGAACTTCAGAGTCATACACTGACTATGTGGTTTCATCAAATATTGCTAGTAAGTGTCCCATTTTAACATAGTTAACTTTTTATTGACTCTGCCTTTTCTTCATCTTTCTGTCTCCAACTCGTTTGCAGTTGCTACATTTTTGGGAGAAATCCTAGAGTGGTTTCCAATATTAGGTTGGCTCTGTGCAGATTTTCATTGACACATTCAATGTTATTTCTTGTTGCTATTGCTACTTCTTTCGCTGCCTGTTCTGCTTTTTTGATCTATGTATCCCATTTACTAAACAACATTTCTTTGTGGGATTCATTGATCTCGGGCAACCCTGCTTTCTTGCCTTCCTCTAATTCCTACCGATTAAAATAGTCAAAAAATTTCTTATAAATTAAATCATAATCAAGTCGCAAATCTACAACTTGACTTGTGATATTGTCACTCATTTCGTAGTCAGAGTTCCATTGCGATATTCTTTGGCAAAGTGTTTCCTGCTATTGCAAGAGTTGATTATTTAGGGCAAGGGCTTATGTGACAAATTCTGTGACTTTAGGGTCATCTTTGTGCATTTCTAATGCGGCCTGTAATTGTTGTTCTTTTTCAGCCAGACTGCTTTGATAACCCAACTAGATTTGCTGGAAGTCCTCTTATAACTTTACCAATTTTTCTTCTGCTTCTTGGCTAATGCTAGCTTGCTGTAATTGTTGTTGCAAAAATAGGATTGTATCCTCTTTATCTTTAAGCAATAGTTGAACTTCAGATGCTTTGTCAATAGTAGCATAAGCATAAGCTCCTACGATTTGGGATAATCTAGTCAGGTTCTCTATCGTATCAGTGGTAGGGTCTTGCCAAAGGACATCTAGTGGCTCTACTTTAGGTGAGAGCATGTTGTCTAGTTTTCGCTTCTTTCTCTATCTCCTGACCATAGCTTTGTGCTATGGGCTGTAAAACACATCCAAAGGAGGGATTTCCTCTATATTTAGTATAATTTTAGATGACAGAGCTATGGGAATGTGCTCAGTTTTGGGAGCATTGACAACTGTTTCAATCACCATTTTTATGGTTGTCTGTGTTGGATTCTTTGGTGTCTCTACGTTTTGCTCCTTTGTGTTGATCAATTCATTAAAGTTTTCCCATTATTTCTCCAGCTCTGTTCTTAATGGCTTTGTTTGTTGGATGAGGTGAGTGGGAATTTCCACCTGTTTTGGTGACAACACTTGCTACTTAGGATTCTCCTTGGATTAGGCAGTATCCCTGAGTGATCCTTCACTCTGTTATGATCACTCTCTGACCGTCTAGACCTTTTTGGCAATTCTCTTTCAGACTTAGATTTATACTTGTCTTGCTCTGAGCTTCCACTCATGCTAATGCTGGGAGTGGGTTCCCTCATTGGTTCTACACGCAAATTGTCCAATGGGACATTTGCCAATCTTCGTTCTCTATAGATTTTAAACTCTTGGAATTCTGCTGGGCCAAACTGGATTTGGGTCGTGCGTAAGATGTCTCTGAGTGTGCTCTTTTGTTGGAAAACGTCATCGAAGAGATCATCTTCCTTAGTGAACACCTTTATTTTAACTGTCGTGGTAAAATTCTTTATTACATCAAAGGGATCAAACTGTCTCCCTGGGAACTTAGTTAATCATAGACTCAACATGTTTTCTACTTCCTTGAAAGCATGACCTAAATCAAACAATGCAAAAGCTCCACAGACCACAGGGAATTGTGGCCAGATTGCCTTTTTCTTGTCCTTAAGTTCTCTGCTTATTCCCCCAACCCCACAAGTTTGGTAGGCTATTTCCTGAGCCATCAATTTGTTAGGAACATACAAGGGAAGTATATGAGGAGAGGCAATGCTTCTGAATACTCTAATATAAGTGAAAAATTCTTCTCCGAACCATATTCCTACAGGGAGAATATCAATTTCGGCTTCAGGAGAAAACCTTGGGGCATCTATGTTATACAACATCTTGTGAATGGGTAGCATAACTCTATGGCAGATTTTATAAAAATATGGAGTGAACTTAGAATCCCGCAGTTCCTTATGGTAGACTTGAATGGTAAGGGATTCTGTACTGTCCATTTCCAACCCATGAGAGGCAATTTAGAAACAAAACAGATAACATCGATGACATAGACAGCTAAAACGAAGGGAGGATAAATCCTCTGAGAAAAAGTCCTTTTAGTCTGATAATTCCAAATAGCAGAGGCTAAGTTATCAAACAATATTTGGGCCTAGTCCATTATAATGGCGTTGGTTTCCACATCCAATAGAGGTATCCACTCAGATGAAAACTTATTGATATTAGGTTTTCCAAATAGCCCGCATAGTATTGCAGCAGTAAAATAATACGAAGAAGAGAGGGAACCAGTTATGTACATACCATTTTTGTCCTTCTTTAGCGGCTCTTCCTTCGCTGACCAGCTTTTGGTGCATTCCACGAAATCTTCGTTCTCCTTGGCGAATTTCTCCATGAACTATTTGCTATGGCTAGCATGCGGCTTTGGCAAATGATACATGCATCTTAAATTCTGTGGGGTAAATGACCCTATAACTTCCTGGTTCCGTGTCTTGAATTGCCTGTTTGTTATCTCAGCATCGTCTATCACCCATTTGACCATATTTGTATAGGGAAGTATTTTTGGCCTTGATGCGATACAGTGCAGGAATGAACGTGCAAGCTCTATAAGTGATGCTTCGGATGACCTGTGTCTATCTGCTGTAGTTGTAACTTCCATGACTCAGGTTTTCTTCCTCCAGCAAACTATACATACCTTCCCAAGTAGATATCCCTACTTCTCTGGTACATGTGGTGTCTGTGAATAATGGATTCATCTCTATTTTTCAGATATTGGAGCTTTTCCTTCTATGCACTACCCTGTGTATTGTTCTGCGTACCGCTCCTGTAAGTTCACAAGTAGAGAACTAAGACACAATAAGAAAGATAACAAATGATGGTAAATAATAAGGTGATGGGAAAGCTCTTAATTTTTAAATCACATCAAATATATCACCCTGCATGCAATAGCCATTTTGCTAAGATCTAAATCATTTCTCATAAATAACCATCAGTAAACCACTAAGCTGACATTAATGCCCATAACTCAGTATCGGATGACGAGAACTATTTCATCGAACTGTGAGCCCTTTTGATCTGCGATAAAGCAATTTTGCGATTTGCTTTGCAATATCGCAGATCACAATATCGCTAATCCTCTTTCATTAACAATAATTTGCTTTATTATGTGACTGTGAGATGCGATTTACGAGATGCTTTATCATATTTCGCAATATCAGGACGTTTTATCTTAGGTGAATCTGTGATATGCAATGAATCTGTGTGGCTCACAATTTCACATCATCACGTTTTCACAATTTCGACAGTTTCTTTATATATGATGCCCTCCATTACCCTTTTGCGATGTGATGTTCATCATTAAGAGAATGATTTTATTTGAGACTTTTCATAATACTTAAGATTTTGTGTTTGTGGATGTTTTTCCTAAGTTTATGGCAGTGTTTTTATCAAAAGGGAATTCTAAAAGCTAGTTTTTATTTTAGAAGGGTCCCCATTTATTTAGTGTTATTGCTAATACTAAATAAAAATGGGGGTTGTTGTCGGCCACAACAATTGGCGATTCACTAGAAAGAACCAATTATCTCTAATTATCTTTTGAATTTTCTAAAACTTCCAAAACAGAAAAGTTTTCTGGAAAATCAAACTTTATTATAGAAATATAAAGTGCATAATGCTCTTTGGCATCAACAGTAGTTTGTTCCTTCCGTGCCAATTCTGATTATTTTCTTCCCAAAGCTAGTCATTGCATTTACATCAATCAGTACTTGGTTTATGAGGATAAAAACAAAGACATCTCCGTAGATCAATTTTAAGTATGTTCATTTGTGGTAGGTAGAGCCTCTGCTGCTAGCAGGCATTTATAGCCTCGACAGGGTTACCTATTACCCAAAAATGATCTAGTATCCTACTTCAAGAAGTATACAACTTTCAAAGATAAATCCACATTCACTCTTATCGCTTTCATTTTCTTTTAATTCTTAAAGAATAATGTCTTGGTTTGGTGGCCAAATTTTGATAGTGCCATTCACTTGATTTATAACTTTACTAAACAAGCTGGCTCGTGATGAGACTCCTTGTCTGTTGATCACAACAATCTTGAGTCATTGCCCTCTTTTGGTACGCAGCTTGGCAATGTCAGCTAGTTATAATCTTTATGATCATGATAAGCCGGATCTTGATGAGACCTCTTATTCTTTAAGTTTATAGTGCATAGGTGGATTACTCTTTGAAACTTGTAATTCCCTAAGTGGAGAGGAAGTCATTGGTTCCTTAAGAATAGCTCTGGACGACAATTATAGAGTTTTTGAAGACAACCTTTCTATAGAGAACCTTCGTTTTGTTATTGATGCTTTTTATGACCGATATAAAACAAATTCCCACTAAAGGTTGTTTTTAATCAAAATTTGTAAGGTTGAAAATAGTAAAATTTTTAGGCTTGTAGCACTTAATTATATTTTTCAATAATAATTATTAATTTTCCAAATCAATTCCATTTATACAAGCGAAAAAATAAAATTTACAAGAGATGCTAATATTTTTCATGAAATCCAAAAGTAACCATTTACAACCTGTTTTATTATCAAAATAAAGCTATAAATAATAATTTACAAAAATAGAAGAGGTCATCTGTTAGGGAAAGTATTTTTTAAGGATCTTCCCATTAACAGGTAAAGATTCTCTTTTTCCTGCTAAATCTTGCAACATGAAATTCGATGGACCTATGATTTCAACAATTTGGAATGGTCCAAGCCACGTCCATTGGAATTTAGCATGTTTGCCTTTTTCTTCATGAGCCTTGTCCCATTTCAATACTAAATCTCTAATTTGAAAATCCTTTCTAGATACCATGTTTGAATTGAAAGAAGTCTTTACTAATTCTTGATGATGTGCATGGGTAATTTTGTCCTATTCTTGTCTTAGTTGCAAAGATGAAGAAGGTGTTTCTTGAATAAATTGAACTAAGGCTAAAGAAGAAATTACTAGATGAGGTGGGAGAACTACTTCTTTCCCATAAACTAAATTAAAGGGAGAAGTGCCAATGGAAGCCTTTTGAGTTATTCGATCTGCCCAAAGAGCATACATCAAAGATTTGTGCCAATGTCTATGATTCTGATCAATAGTTCACTTAATGATTCTGATTAGGTTTTTATTTGTTGATTCAGCCAACCCATTCCCTTGTGGGTAATAATTGGCATAATACTTAAGTTCAAAACCTCTTTTAAGTTCAAATTCAGTCATAGCATTGCCAGAAAAATATGATGCATTATCAAACATTAAATCAGAAGGTAAGCGAAACCTGGTAATTATGAATTGATCTATGAAATCGATGATATGTCTAGCATTAACTGTCTTGAGAGAAACTGCTTCTACCCATTTAGTAAAATACTCTGTAGCTATAAGGATGTACCTATGTTGTTTAGAAGAGTGAGGAATGATCTCACCTATTATATCCAATCCCATTTCTCAAATGGTTGGTCGATATTAACGGTTGCAATGGCAATGATGGTTTCTTCTATTTTCCAGCAGCAATTTGACAAACTTGACATTTCCTTACATAGCTATGTGCAACTTTAAATAAAGTAGTCCAATAATATCCTGCACACAAAATTTTGTGTGTTGTTGCATCTCCTGCATAATATCCACCTGTTGGTCCATCATGGAATTCTTACAACACTTTTTCAGCTTCAGATTTCTCAAGACATTGAAGAAGAACATAATCATAATTCATCCTAAAAAGTACATCGTTTACAAGTTGATATTGCTTAGCTTTCAATCTTAGGGCTCTTTTCTTTGTATGATTCAGATTTGAAGGAGCATATCCATTTTTTAAATAAAACATGATATCAGCATATCTCGATTCAATATCGTTCAGGCTTACCTCATACATTTGTACCTCTTGATTGGGAGATGGTATTTCTGATATGAGCGATGCTCTATCCAACATTCTGTGAAAGCCTTGACCTTTTACAATATTTGTTGGCTTGATTTCAATGTCGTATTCTTGTAGGGCAGTGACCCAATTTACTCTCTTTTCACCCACGTATTTCTATACCAAGAGATTTCTTACTGCTAGAAATGGCACTATTATCTTTGTATGGGTCTTAAGAAGAAAGGGTCTAAAGTGTTTGATTACTTTGAAAACAACATAAGTTTGTTTCTCAACATCAGAATAATTTAATTCAGCCACTTGCAAATTTGAACTAAAGAAGGCAATTGGGGCTTCCACTTTGTCTTGATTGGCTTGCGTGAGTATTGCAGCATATGACTTCTCAGAGGAAAATGTATACAAAATGAAAGGATCGGAAAAATTTGGAGTCGCTAGGGATGGGGCATTAACAATCGCTTGCTTAATCAGATTTAACGTGTCATATTTTGCTTGACCCCATTTAAAGAGTGAATTTTTCTTGATCATTGCTTGTAATGGCGACACAATTCTTGAGAAGTTTGGGAAAAATCTTTTACAAAATTAATTTGACCAAGGAAGGATTCCATTGCTTTCTTATTATGTGGTAAGGATATTTCAGAAATTTCCTTAATCCTATTTGGATCAATATGGATTCCGGATTTAGACACTATAAATCCAAGAGGTTTTCCTTCACTTAATGCAAAAAAATACTTTTTTGGATTAAGTGAAATCCCATACCTTTGACAACGTTGAAAGATTTGCTTTAAATCTCTAAGGTGATTACTATATTTTTTAGAATATACCATTATGTTATCCAAGTAAATCACCACTAATTTATTTACTAATCTCTTAAATGCAATATCCATGGCTCTTTGAAATGTGGCGCCAGCGTTAATCAACCCAAAGGTCATATTTTGATATGCATATGTACCCCATTTGGTTCTGAATGTGGTTTTTAGCTGATCATCCGGATGGACTAAGACTTGGTTGTAGCTGGACAAACCATCTACAAAGGACATCAATTCTGATCCTGCAACTGCTTGTAATATTTGTTCCATAGGAGTCAGGGGAAAATTATCCTTTTGGTTGGCTTTTTTAAGATTTCGAAAGTCAACACAAATTCGAATGTCTCCATTTTTTTTTTACTGGAACCAGATTGGAAACCCATCTAGAATGTCAAACGGGAAAAACAATTTTGGCTTTCAACAATTTATTGAGCTCAAACTTAATCTGACTTTCTAGATTAGGATGGATCTTCCTTAGCTTTTGGTAGACTGGTCTTTCATCAGCTATCATTGGGATAGTATGCTGAATGATTGAAGTGTCGTAAGTCTTAAGGTCATTGTAATTCTAGGCAAAGGCATTTTTATATTATTTCAAGAGTCGAACAAAGGCTAATTTTTCTTTTGGGGCTAGACCAAGACCTAAGTTGATATTTTGTGGCTTAGTATCCATTCCTAGATTTACTAATTCATAGTTTAGAGTTAAACTCTGAAGTTTTAAATTGGTAGACCTTTTGAATCTGCCTTTTAAATCATATGGGTCTTCTAACTTGACTATAGATTTTGGTATGGCATTATTAGTGCTCTCTTGTTGTAACTGCTTGTCATGTTGGTCCTCGTCAATTATCTGATTACTATAAGATCCCTCTGAAGTCAAGAAACTTACAATATCAGGGTCATCGTTAAAAATTCTCCAGTTGGTAACATTATCAAGGATGGAGGGCCTAAAGATCAATTCGATTGAGAATTTGTATGGGCTATAGTCTTCTGAGGGAATGAGCTTGGAAGCTACATTAGCCAAGAGGTCAGCACTATCATTTTGGAGTCTGGGGATGGATGAAATATTGAATGTTATAAAATGTGTAGTCAGATATTGTACTAAAGATTGATAATGCTTTAAATGACCTGATAGACAATGTATGGTACTTCGTACCTGTTTAATAACAACCTCAGAATGTAGATACTTGATGTCCAATTCGATTGCTTTGTACAACCCTTGCACTAAAGCTTCGTATTCTGTAGTGTTGTTTGTGCAATCGAACTGGAGTCTATAGGTTAGCATGGTTTTATTCCCTTCTAGACTAATTAATACACATCCTACTCCTGCTCCATCATCAGACTTAGAACCGTCAAAAAATAATTTCCAAAACAAAGAGTTATTTACAAGACTATCTACAAAATTAACGCATTTAGAACTATCTGTTTAAGAAAAGTTTTCTACTTGAGACAAAACAGAATGTTCAAAATAAGGCGAAGCATGAGCATTAAAATTTCCTAAGAAAGAGTCAACAAAATAGTTCCCAATTATATTGTTGTTGTATGTTATAGGTTCATTTTCTCCTTCCAGTTCCGTCACTATGTATTTTTGATGTATTTCTCGCTCAACCTTTATCTGATTTGGTTTACCATTGTAAGGGAGCCACATATGTGACTAGTCGGTCACAAAATATCCATGAAGCTTTTCATACCAATCCCTGCTAAGAATTAAACCATAAAATTCAGGAATGTATGAAACTAAAGTATCAATGACTTGACATACCTTTGGATTCGATGAGAGCCTTATGGTCACTTGATTTAGTTCACCAATTACTTCAACTTGCAACCGGTCCAGCTACACTATGCGTACTAAAATTTTTTTAGGTTGGGCGTTTAACTTTGCACAAATTGTTTTAGGAAAAATATTAAATGAAGCACCTGAATCTACCAAACAATTATGCAAATTTTTATTGAAAATTTTGAAAGTAAGGAGGATTAGAGGAGTATGGGATTTTGACCTACCTCCAATTAAAGTAATATCATTTGGGTCAACTTTATTTTCCATACTAGTTGGAGGTTTTCCCATTTCATGAGAAGCTTGCAAGATTACAATGGCATGAAGAGGTGCAACAGGTACTGCCTGCAGCTCTTTCAAAACTAGTTTTTGTTGATGCTTTAATTTACTCAGTTCATGAAAAGTAATGTTGGCCCTAGTCTTCTTCATGTCTTCAACAATATTATAATCCATCTCATTGGAAACGATCAGTGTTTTAGATGGAGTTGATAACTCAGATTGGACTGGGTTTGTTTGAGTCGCTTTTGGTGATGATTTCTTACCTATGACTTTATCCTTGGAAATCGAGCTTGCGTTCTTCTGTTTAGAACTCGGCTATGAGGATCGAGTTGATTTCTACTTCTGGTACTGATTGGTGATGCCTCTTGATCCTATTCATTTGGAAGAATGAAGTCCCACATTCCCTATAGTTCTACAAACTCATCTTCATCAATAGGTTCTTCATTGGAAACTTATTCTTCTTCTCCTTCATATTCTACATTTGTTATAGCATTGGGAGGCTTTGGATCAATTGAACGGTTTTTCCTAAAATGCTTATAGGGTTTGTTAGAAGAAGTCTCTGCTACTTGTCTTTTAATGTCAACCATTTCGTTAGACATGGTTTTTAAAACTTTCTGTAATCCTTCCAAATCAAATGGGTCCTTTAATTGCTTTTTCTTAGGATCATCTCTAAAGGAAACCTTCTTAGATTCTCTTTCATCAATAGCGTTTTTCTTTTCTAAAGCTAAGATACACATTTTTACCACTATCGCTTCATGTTTTCGTCCAATGTTGATTTCGCAGCCCTATCAACAAACATTGCTATATTCGATGTTAAAGCAGATATGTACCATTCACTTTGAACTTCTTCACTAGGCTTGGAAGTGGTAGGGATTTTATTCAAGAGTTTGTTGAAACACGAGTTGAAATCTTTGATAGGTTCTCTCAATTCGGTCTGAAGATTTGATAGATCATTGATCAATGTTGTCATAGACCTATCATCGCCAAACTTTGTCAAGAATTACTCTTGGAAAATGTTCCTACTAGTAATGGATCCTGATGGTAATGAAAAATACCAAGACCCAACTGCTCCTTATAAAGCATATGGAAAAAGTCTAACAATAGCATCTTTGTTTGTAACTCCATTTAAATTTATTGATAACATAAAGTTATTTATGTGTTCTTCTACTAGCATGCATGCTTCAGGATTAAACATGGTCAGCTATTTCTCAAGATGGGCTAGTAATTGACTCAAGGGCGTAGGTATTGTGACTGCCTCTGGATTGTTCCATGGGTTTTGAGCCATTATTGAACTACTAACAGAGGAAAGCACAGATGAAGTTCCTTGTGGTGGGGATGAAGTTCTTGAAGTTCCAGTACTCCGTTGAACAACGATATGAAGTGGAGGAGTAGATTGTTGACTTTGCAATGGAGAAGATGGAATGGATGATGATGATGAAAAATTCTCATTATCAGACCCTTGAGGTGTCTTCCTTGATCTTTTCCTTTTAGGCAGAGGTAATTCGGTTGGTTCAATACCAAGCTTTTCACTTTGTAATCTAGTAAGAGGATGAGAAGGAATATATTGCGAAGTCACACTACCTTGAGATGATTCAGATTTCTACAGTAATATGGAAAATTCTTGAAGTTTATGGATCAAAGACTGAAGTTCAAAGGGTTCGATAGTAGATTTACCTGAAATGTTTGGGTTTGCAGTAGTGGTTGTTGTTTTCTTAGCTTCTCACTTAAAATTCAAAGACTCAGAATGTGTTGGACAATTCGAGGGAGATGTTGAGGCCGATTTATTTTCAAAATGAGTTTTGGATTTACTAGCCATCCACAGTTTGGGCCCTCATTCTAGCACCAAATATGTTGAAGCTATGAAAATTGGGTCTACAACAAGGGGGATAACCTTTTGGTCTTGACCTTGAAAGCAACTCCTTTTCGATTTGGGATAGTGGCTCCGACTGGGGGAAATGGGACCAATTTCCCAATTTGTTTGTGATGATGCTAAGGGATGATGTTTTCCTTCCTAAAAGTTTCTAAAGAGAATGTTTTTAATCTAAATATAATCTAACACATGCAATTTTATTCTAATAAACGGAAAAATCTAATTCTAAAAACTATCCCGGGATTAAATCTTCACTTATGCAATCTAAAATAGTTTCCAACAACAATCGATAATAAATATTATTCAATTGCTACAAGAAAAGAATCCATTAAAAGTAAATTGTTTCGTATAACAAATTAGCCGAAAAAATTATGATAAGCATATCGCATAATAAGTTATTCATACACTTAGCATAAACAGAATAGTTACCACCGTAAAAAAGTGCAAAAATGATAACTAAACATTCAGGCCTTCATATATAAACAACTTAAAATAACATATCACTTGACTCATAAGCATAAATCATTAAGAGATAAAAGTACCATTGATAATAAGTCCTACTCATGAGCTTCAGCAATATAGATTTATCTTCTCATAATTCAATATCTACTAAGAGTACAGAAGTGCATTTCAGTAGTAGATATTAAACAAAGATATAAATAAATCTCGTTCCATTCATTTATCAAAACCTCCTCAGTGGGGCAAAAGTGCATGTTCTGAAGAACTGTTTTTGATAAATTTCTAGACCCCTCTCTAAATATATGAGAGGGGTTTAAATACTACTAACTAAAGACTAAAAATAGTTATTACAAAAATATAGGAGGAGGTTTAAATGACCATCCTCATCTAAAGAAAAAATAAATTGAAATTGAACTGAAACTGTATCTAAAGATCAACTATGCATCTATTCTCTTAAGTCGCAAGTATCCAGCATCGGCTTTAGGAGTGTCGGTTGGCCGACCTCTGATTTTAATTGTCCTACAAAAACGAAATCAGCAAGCGCTAGTGCTAACTTCTTGGCGAAATTTGTAAGAGTGTTCAGAGTCATACACTAATTGTGTGGTTTCACCAAATATTGCTAGTAAGTGTCCCATTTTAACTTAGTTAACTTTTTTATTGACTCTGCCTTTTCTTTAGCTTTTTGTCTCCAACTTGTGTTTAGTTGCTGCATTTTTGGGAGAAATCCTGGAGTGGTTTCCGATATTAGGTTGGCTCTGTGCAGATTTTCATTGACATAGTTAATGATATTGCTTGTTGTTGTTGCCACTTCTTCCGTTTCCTTTTCTACTTTTTTGATCTGTGCATCCCATTTATTAAACAACATTCCTTTGTGGGATTCATTGATCTTGAGCAACCCTACTTTATTGCCTTCCTATGATTCCTACCAATTCAAATAGTCAGAAAATTTCTTATAAATTAAATCATAATCAAATCGCAAATCTATGACTTGACTTGTGATATTATCCCTCATTTCACAGTGAGAATTCCATTACGATATCCTTTGGCAAAGTGTTTCCTACTGTTGCAAGAGGTTATCATTTAGGGCAAGGGATTCTGTGGCAAATTCTGCAACTTTAGGGTCATCTTTGTGCATTTCTAACGTAGCCTGTAATTGTTGTTCTTTTTCAGCCAGACTGCTTTGATAACCCAGTTGCATTTGCTGGAAGTCTAGTTGTAAATTTACCAATTTTTCTTCTTCTTCTGGGCTAACGTTGGCCTGCTATAACTGTTGTTGCAAAAATATGATTCTATCCTCTTTATCTTTAAGCAATAGTTGAACTTTGGATGCTTTGTCAATAGTAGCAGAAGCATAAGCACCTGTGATTTGGGATAATCTAGTCAGGTTCTCTGTCAGCTCAGTGGTAGGGTCTTGCCAAAGGACATCTAGCGGCTCTTCTTCAGGTGAGAGAATGTTGTCTATTTTTCTTTTCTTTCTCTATCTCTTGACCATATCTTTGTGCTGCGGGCTGTAAAACACATCCAAAGGAGGGATTTCCTCTATCTTTAGTATAATTTTAAATGACGGAGCTATGGGTATGTGCTCAATTTCGAGAGCATTAACAACTATTTCATTCACCATTTCTATGGTTTTTATGCTGGATTCTTTGGTGTCTCTATGTTTTTGCTCCTCCGTGTTGATCAATTCATTAAATTTTTCCCATTCTTTCTCCAGCTCTATTCTTAATGGATTTGTTGGCTAGATGAGGTGAGTGGGAATTTCCACCTATTTTGGCGAAAACACTTACTGCTCAGGATTCTCCTTGGATTGGGCAGTATCCCTGACTGATCCTTCACTCTTGTTGTGATTGCTCTCTGACCATCTATACCTTTCTAGCGATTCTCTTTCAGTCTTAGATTTAGACTTGTCTTGCTCCAAGCTTCCACTCATGCTAATGCTGGGAGTGGGTTTCCTCATTGGTTCTACACGCAATTTGTCCAATGGGACACTTGTCAATCTTCATTCTCTATAGAGTTTAAACTCTTGGAATTCTATTAGGCCAAACTAGATTTGAGCCATGTGTAAGATGTCTCTCAGTGTGCTCTTCTGCTGGAAAACGTCGTCGAAGAGATCATCTTCCTTACTGAACACCTTTATTTTAACTGTCGTGGTAAAATTCTTTATTACATCAAAGGGATCAAACTGTCTCCCTGGGAAATTAGGAAATCATAGACTCAACATGTTGTCTACTTCCTTGAAAGTGTGACCTAAATCAAACAATGCAAAAGCTCCATAGACCACAGGGAATTATGGCTAGATTGCATTTTTCTTGTCCTTAAATTCTCTGCTCATTCCCTCAACCCAACAGGTTTTGTAGGCTATTTCCCAGGCCATCAATTTTTCAGGAACATACAAGGGAAGTATATGAGGAGAGGCAATGCTTCCTAATACTCTGATATAAGTGAAAAATTCTTCTTTGAACCATCTTCCTACAGGGAGAATATCAATTTCGGCTTGAGGATAAAACCTTGGGGCATTTGTATTATACAACATCTTGTGAATGGGTAGCATAAATCCATGGTAGATTTTATAAAAATATGTGGTGAACATAGAATCCCACAGTTCCTTATGGTAGACTTGAATGGGTAAGGGATTCTGTACCGTTCATTTCTAACCCATGAGAGGAAATTTAGAAATAAAACATATAGGATCCATGACATAGACAGCTAAAAAGAAGGGAGGATAAATCCTCTGAGAAAAACACCTTTTAGTCTGATAATTCCAAATAGCAGAGGCTAAGTTATCAGACAATATTTGGGCCCAGTCCATTATAGTGGCGTTGGTGGCCACATCCAGTAGGGGTAGCCACTAAGATGAAAACTTATTCATATCAAGTTTTCCGAATAGCCTACATAACATTCCAGCAGCGAAACAATATGGAGAAGAGAGGGAACCAATGTTGTACATACCATTTTTGTCCTTCTTAAATGGCTCTTCCTTCACTGACCAGCTTTTGGTGCATTCCACCAAATCTTTGT
This sequence comes from Pinus taeda, assembly GCA_000404065.3. Classification (NCBI taxonomy): domain Eukaryota; kingdom Viridiplantae; phylum Streptophyta; class Pinopsida; order Pinales; family Pinaceae; genus Pinus; species Pinus taeda. Next base: position 61,046 of record APFE030251705.1, read on the forward strand.
TCTCCTTGGCGAATTTCTCCATGAACTGTTTGTTATAGCTAGCCCGCGGCTCTGGAAAATGACACATGCATCTTAAATTATGTGGGGTAAATGACCCTATAACTTCCTGGTTCCACGTCTTGAATTGCATGTCTGTTATCTCAACATGGCCTATCACCCAGTTGACCATATCTATATAGGGAAGTATTTTTGGCCTTGCTGCAATATGGTAAAGGAATGAGCATGCAAGCTCTATAAGTGATGCTTCAAATGACCCGCATCCATTTACCGTAGTTGTAACTTCCAAGACTCTTGGGTTTTCTTCCTCCAGCAAACTATACATGCCTTCCTAAGTAGATATCCCTATTTCTCTGGTAAAGGTGGTGTCCGTGAATAATGGATTCATCTCTATTTTTCAGATTCCAGAGCTTTTCCTTTCTTCCCCATCATGTTTTGCACACTTCTCTGTGTATTTTTCTACGTACCACTCCTGTAAGTTCACAAGTAGAGAACTAAGACACAATAAGAAAGATAACAAATGATGGTAAATAATAAGGTGACGAGAAAGCTCTTAATTTTCAAATCACATCAAATATATCACCCTGCATGAAATAACCATTTTGCTCAAATTTAAATCATTTCTCATAAATAACCATCAATAAACCACTAAGTTGACATTAATGTCCATAATTCAGTATCGAATGATAAGAAATATTTCATCGAACTGTGAGCCCTTTTCATATGCGATAAAGTGATTTTGCGATTTGCTTCGCAATATCGCAGATTGCAATATCACTAATCCTCTTTCATTAACGATCATTTGCTTTATTATGTGACTGCGAGATGCGATTTGCGAAATGCTTTATCACATTTCTCAATATCAGGACATTTTATCTTAGGTGGATCTACGATATGCAATCAATCTATGTGGCTCACGATCTCTCATCATCACGTTTTCACAATTCCGACAATTTCTTTATATATGATGCCCTCCGTTACCCTTTTGCGATGTGATGTTCATCATTAAGAGAATGATTTTATTTGAGACTTTTCACAATACTTAAGATTTTGCATTTGCCGATGTTTTTCCTAAGTTTATGATAGTGTTTTTATTAAAAGGGAATTCTAAGTGCTAGTTTTTATTTTAGAAGGATCCCTATTTATTTAGTGTTATTACTAATATTAAATAAAAAGGGGGGTTGTTGCTGGCCACAACAGATTAATAAAAGTTAAGTTATCCTACTGCCTATGGTTGAGTGGTACGTGGATGTCCCAAACCTGGTCATATTTTCCTATGATTAATAAAAGCTAAATTCTCCTACTTTTGCACGAATTTATATGTGGATTTAATGGTTGGATTACCTATGATATTTACATGGTTTTATGCTAGTTATAAGAATGGTTAAATGATTGGTTCATGTCATGGTTATTTCATGTATTTACTTGCAACTGTTAAATGGATGGATGAAAGACCGAATTAATGATGTAGTAGTTCAATGGAGAAGGATGTGATACTTCTTGTTATGTTTCATAAGGTGATTCAGTCATTTATGCTATGTCTTGTATCCTAGACCTATAGGTTGCATTGATGCCAAGTGTTTGATAGAATGGTAATCCTGGCTGGGGATGCTCAAGCCTAGTCCTAAGGTTGATTTTTATAGATCAATGTTACTATGATGTATTTAATGACTTTGGAAAGTTATAGCAAGTTCTGGGCAAAGGTCGGGATTCTAGGCTAGAAAAGTGTCTTAAGTCTCGGGGTTGCTGGCACATAACTGGAAATTTTGGTCCACAGTCACTGGTAGGCATGCCTATGAGAGTGACTTTAGGTTACTGGTCGCTCCCTTGCCTATAGCATGAGAGTGACTATGGCCTAAGAGATCCATAACATCAATGAACCCAGGGACAAACTCTCTGAGTGGATTTCTTGTCTCCTGAGCATTATGTTGATTATTTTGGATGACTGTGCATGATGTTGCATTGATTCCACTTCCTTAAGGTCACATATGAGGTTGAATTTAATAACATTAGCCTCTCATGTCATGTTTATGCTAGTTGTCATGGTTACTTTGGGTAGACCTGGGAGGGGGTGTTACACTCCATGTTTCCTCCTCTCTCTCAATTCCTCTCTCTCCCTTTCTCTCCAACCTCCCTCTCTCTTCCCCAATCACACTCTCTCTCTCTTTCTATCTCTCTTTTCACACCAATCCTCTCTCTTGCCCCATCACTCTCTTCCTCTCTCTCAAGTATTGTCCCTCATTCATCCTCTCTCTCCCTTTTTGTCCTACCTCCCTCACTCTTCCCCCATCATTCTCTCTCTCTCTCTCTCTCTCTCTCTCTTTGCCCTCCATTCCTCTCTCTCTCTCTTTTCCCTCCTTTTCTCTCTCTTCCCCCATCACTCTCTCTCTCTCTCCAACTATCTTACTATATCCCTCTCTCTCCTTCTCTCCCCCTTCCCTATATCACTTCTTTATCTCTTTATCTCACCCCTAAACATACATACTCTCTCTCAATCTCTCCCTTGTCACTCCCTCTCTCTCTCCACTTCTCACTTTCTATGTATTTCTTCTTCCCTCCCTCTCTCCCCCTCCAAATCCATCTCTCTATCCCTCCCTCTCTCCTCCTCTCTTGCAAGTCATCTCTCTCATCCTTCCTCTCTCTCCCTTTTCCTCCTTCCTTCTTCTATCCTCCCCCATCTCTCTCTCTCTCTCTCCCTCTCTACCCTCCAATCCTCTCACTATCTCCCTCCCTCTCTCCTTATCTCTCTCCCCCCTCCATTTTTGTGTCTCCCTCTCCCTCTCTTACCCTTCTCTACCTCTCTCACTCCTTTCCCCCTCAACCTCTTCATTCCTCCTCTCCCCTCTCCTTCAATTTATCTCCATCTCTCCCTTGTCATTCCCCCTATCTCTTCACCTCTATCACTCTATGACTTTCTTCTTCCCTCTCATATATATCTAAAGTTAATATATATCATGATATGTTAATATATATTATAATATAACAAATTT